>PVKE010001055.1:0-111132 GCA_004027555.1 Craseonycteris thonglongyai
GATGCCATCATTGTTAATGTTCTCTTTTGGATTTCTTGTTTCTCGGTCAAGTTCATGGCATTGCCATTTGTGAAGAGACCTTCCATTTATTGTATCAATGTACGGTATATTACGGTGTGTTCGAAAAATGTCATTCATTAAAAATTTAATTAAAAAAAGAACTGGTGTTGCCTCGGAAGTGGGGGGTAGTCTTATACAGTGAATATAGGCCTAAACCTATGTTTTAACTGTAAAATTAGGGGGTCGTCTTATACGCCGGAAAATACGGTATGCATTTCACACCCCTTCTTCCCCCTTAGACTACGCCTATGACAACAAGTTGATCGCGACACACTTTTAAGATAAAAAGTAGATCTTATATACAGAAAAGTTGGCCACCCCTGGTCTATAAGAACAAATTAGGAATCTACAACTCCTATTTGCTTTCCTTTCCCGAAGCTCAGATTTTAGAGCTCTAAGGCCAACATGTTGGTGTGACTCTCTCTCTCTTTGCAGAAAAGGTGGCCTGTGTTACACCTTCTGAATGTGTAAAGTACTGTGGCACCAGAACTACTTGCAGCCCCATCGCCTACCCATTGCTGGTGGTAAAGCTGCTGCCCCCTGGTAAGACATGGACCCTGCCATCGAAGGCCGTAGAAACCCCGTGATCTGTGTCCCCACTGGAGCCTGTGCCCTCAGGCTGTAAGTGAGTGCTTCCTACCAGCCAGCCAGCCCAGGCCACTCGGTCGAGTGGGAGGTGTTGATGGAGTAGAAGGAAACTTGCTGGCCTCCTCGCTCTTCATTCCTCACACGTTCACACTCGTAGTGCTCATGCTCTCGGGCACAACTTGTGCTTGTGATTTGCATTATGCCGCTACTCCTTCGTCATCCAGATGAGCTCCGCACTAGACATTGTTCTAAGCCAGGAGTGCACCAGCGAGAGAAAGTAGTCCAGCTCTCAAAGAGCTCCCTTCCAAGGGGATGGGTGAGGAGGGGCAGCTCGCCAACAGTGACACAGCTCTCACTGCGAGAGGACTACGCGCCTATGCGTTCATCTCACCTGCTTCCCCAAACCCACTGGAAATGGCCAGATGGACAGTACAACAAAAGCAATTCCATGTTAGTGCTGGACACCAGGAGGCTGGAGAAGTCTTGTCTTCTCCACAAAATGAAATATTGAGGGAATTGTTATACTAACCTCCCACAGTTCAGGAAGGACGTTGTCTGGATTTTCCAGCTGAGCCTGTCTTAGAGCACCAGGGCTGTGAATGAGAGTGGGCTGTAGGAGACCTGAAGGGAGGCAAATCCAAGGACACTTGTCTTTACCTGGCCCAAGGGGCCCGTTGAACACAGTGGGGGCTGGCTGCAGGGGCCTTCCGTTCAGGCCCTGGTTAGCCTTAGGCTTTCCCAGCAGCACATGGGAGTCTCCCAACAGAGCAGAGCCCCTGCCACATGATGGCGTTTCAGGTAGTAATGCTAGATAGATTGTTCTGTTTATAGCTAACATTTGCTGAGTTGCTCTGTATTGGGAATTGTGTTAACCCATCTTCTTAATCTGTCTTAATCTTAACAACAGCCTTACGTTATAAGTACTTTTCTGCCCAGTTTACTGCTGAGGAAGGACGCTGAGGCACAAGGAACAGCATCACTTGCCCATAGTCCGAACCATCTCTAAGCCTCTGGCTCCTCGTCTGTAAATGGGAGGCGGGCAGTGGTGAGCATCTCACAGGGCAAGAGGGAGGATCGTGCAGGCTAATGCCTCTTTAGATGTTCTGGCAGAAAGTAACACTTAGGAAACATTAGCTCCCATTTGTATATAAAGACACAGCAGGAAACTAGTGAGCCTCATCACAAAACAAGGAAAAATACAATGCTGTAGATGTTTTATAAGAGAAGAATTAGTACATAGAAAAGTTCCTTAGGAGACCTAAGTCATCTCCTGGCAAGGACAGAGCTGGAGGTTCAGGAAATGTTCCTTCTCTTCCAGGTTTACGAGGTTTGATGATGTCTGCACTCTGGGCCTCCCTCATGTCCTCCCTGACCTCTATTTTCAACAGTGCCAGTGCCCTGTTCACAATGGACATCTATCCCCAGATACGGCCTATGGCCACCGAAAAGGAACTGATGGTAACAGGAAGGTAAAGGATTCCTCTAATCACATTAGTTAATGCTTTCAGTGAAATGATGACCACAGTGGTACTACATGAAAATTTCAGGCTGTAATACTGTGTATAGAATCATCCTGTTTATATATGCAGCATGGTTGTATATTTTTGCTGCCATTTTGCAATGAAAATATATTGCTTTTATAATCACAAAGAAATTATTTCCATTTGGAAAAAAATGAAGTAATCACAGTGATAAAAAAAATGAGCATACTTTACTATACCCCAAAATAGTCCTTTTGAGAAAATACACAGAGTATCTCATTATCTCATTTAGTCCTCAGCACAACCATTAAAGTTACGTTTTACTGTTTTATTCTCTTTGGGGAAATGAAGGGAAAGTGGCTGAGACAAGAGAATTGGTCTACGTAAGGTCACACCGTAAGTAGGAGAACTTGTCCATCCCGGGCCGTGCTGTTAACCACGATGCCAGACACCTTGCTAAGCCTGGAGCAGAGGCTACAAACATGTGAAAAACATGGTTCCTGTCTTTGTTCCAGAGGGTTTACATTGGCTGTCCTTGGACCACATCCAGCCTGCACACACTTAACGTGACCTCATTATGTCTGTGTTTCTTTCTCTTACATTAAGGTGCATGTTGCTCATCTATTTTATCTGTCTGCTTTTGTGTTTGCCTTTACATTTTTATTAGCATCCCACAATTTAAAATCACTTTTCTGAGCAATTTGAAGAAACAGGTACTTTTATTTAAAGCATTATAGAACATAGAAAAAATAAAGGTTTAAATTCAATTTATGAAGCTCAAGATATTGATGCCAAAACATAACAAATATAGCACAGAAAAAAATTAAAACTAAAGAGTAATCTCACTTTTAAATACCAATGCAAAAGTTGTAATGTAAATAAAATATTAGACACAATTTCAACAGTATATTAAAAGAATGTTAAAAGAATGATGTCAGTTCACCAACTGTGACTTTTTTCCAGAAATATAAGGATGGTTCCAAGTTAGGAAATGTAGTACCTCAACATATTAATAGCTCAAAAGGGAAAAATCATGTCTATTCACAGATGATGAAAAGGTATTTAGTAAAGTGGTTGCCTTTCAACATGATAAAGTATATCTATATCATCTAAAGGCCTCTATTGTACTTAATGAAGAAACTATAAAGGAACGAGGTCAGAATGCTCTTTCTTACAACTTTAATTTTGTGCCGGTTGCTTGAGTTTAGGTTAACGGAGAGTCTACTGCACATATTTTATTGTTAACGGGTATAAACTCCTCAATCTCCCATTGACTTTTGGTTTAATTTACAGGTTTTTTGTTATAATCTTACTTGCTTTCACCACCTTCGGGGTCTCTGTAATTGAAACGACACACAGTGAACAACTGTTTGGATACATGCAGGCGGTCACAAGTTATCTGGTGCCACCCATTGCTGCCATCTTCCTGCTGGCCATATTTTGCAAGAGAGTCACTGAGCAGGTAGGTAGACACTGGCATGGTTGCTGTGGGGCATGGTACGTATGGGCTCGCCTTCACTCCATAGTTGCCTTTGCCAGAATTGCCCCAGGAGGGTCTCTTCTGCTTCAAGGGTTCACAGCATAGCATCATGTGCTTTCTGTGAGATGATTTCTTCCTGGGCAGAAGTGGTCCGTGTTCCCTCTTGTGCATGGGGGGTAAAGGCGAGCTCTGATTTGTTTTCCTCCCTTTGGAATGTCATCCACTTTCAACCACGCCGGAGACGACGCCAAGTATACATGCTGCTCCCGCATGCAGGTCTGGCTGCGGGAGAATCTTCCTGTATTGCTCTGTGCATGATGTGGCTGCTCAGGGATTTCATGCTCACAGGGGGATGTACAGTCAGGGGCTCCTTCCACCTTCCCTGCGGTGACAACTAGCTCTTGCAGCCACACTGAAACCTAAATAAAGATCCCAGTGAATGATTCATTTGTTTCATCAGTGAGACTTTGAAAGCAGTTTGCCAGAATATTTTTTATTTATTATTTGAGTTCTATTTTAATTTGTTTCTCCTAACAGCACTGAGTAACTGGGCCTTTGTACAAGTTCTTGAGCAAAATGCTGAAAGCACTCTGGTATCTGGTGCCTTCCTCCTTTCAGCCCTCACCCTCTCTATGCACAGCCCCTAGACCCCCACCACGCCTACCAGTTTGCAGTGCGTTACCTGACTGTGCCTTCTCTGGCCTCTCTTCATTGGCTTATGCTGTTTGCATTGCCAGAAGTGTCCTTCTCCTCCTCCACCTGGCCCCTGGCTCCTCCCAGGCTCATCTCAGGTGTTCAGTCCTCTAGACCAGCCTGCCAGTGCTCCCTGCTCCACCCACCTCAACCGGACTCACTGGCGCTGATAATGTGGGCAGAGAGCAGGGTGCCTGCTCTCCAGAAGGGGCCTGGGCAAGAGGAGCAGGCAGTCAGCAGACTGCCTCTCACCTCTGTCACCAGCCCTAAGGTCCTAGGCTACCACCAAGGAAAGCTGGAGCTCTGGGCTGTGGCCTCCCACTCCCACTGGTGCACGGCTCCCAGCACGTTGTGCGTGCCCTCTCTCCCGCCCTGTTGGCGATGGCCTGCTCATCTGGCTTCTGCTGCCCTTCTCGGTCTTCCCTTTCGTCACACCTCCTTCAATAAACGGTTCCTGTGGAGCAACCGCCTGGCTTTTGGTTTGAGCTCTTTCTCTAAGACAACTGCCCACATACTTACAAGCTCTGTCTCCTCCTGATCAGGCTGCAGACACAGCTCCAGGGCCAAGATGAACTCCTCGGTCTTTTTGTTTGTGTGTTTTTCAGATTTTTTTGTTAAATTTATTGGGGTGACAGTGATTGGTAACAATTCCATTGTTTCCAGGTGTACAACTCCACATTACATCATCGCATTATGTGCTCACCACCCAGCATCAGCTCTCCTTCCATCACCACATATTTGATGCCCCCTCCCAACTCCCCCCTCCCACCCCCTGGCTCTCCTACCCACCTTCCCCTTTACCTTCAGGCAACCACCAGACTACTGACTGTGTCCATGAGCTTTTGCTTCTTTGTTACTTTCTGTTTTATATGCACTCCTCGCTCTTAAACAGTGGATGGTCTAGTTGGAGGAGACGGAGGATACCCAGTGAATACATAGAGATGCAGTCCTGTTTAAAAGATTAAAAGTATCGTGGAGGGTGGGGATTGAGTGGGGGGATACAAGGACATTAGCCAAGGTGGTAGGAGAAGACGCCTCCTAAAAAGTGACCTTGAATCTGCACCCTGAAGAATGAGCCAGACATATGAAGACCTAGGGAGGAACCCAAACAGAGAGAAGAGCAAATGCCAAGGCCTGAGCCAAGAGTGAAGTGGATAGCTATGGGAAGCCCTTGCTATGACAAGGTTAACTTTAGAACTCAACTGGTCAGGGAGGTGAGGCTGGAGACGGTCTGTCTCGTCACCCACCTTCCTCTCAGGCAACTCTCGGGGCTCCTCTTTGGCAGGGTGCCTTCTGGGGGCTGATTATCGGACTCCTGGCCGGCTTCCTTCAAATGGTGTTCGTGTTTACCTACGAACCCCAGACCTGCTCTGCAAGCAGCAAGTGCCCTTTCATCCTCTGCCGCATACACTACCTCTATTTTGCCATATTCCTCTTCGTAGTCAGTCTTCTCACCATCCTGAGTATCTCCTTACTCACAGGACCAATTCCGGATAAACACGTAAGTGCTGATATTCAAGGGCCCGCCAACTGAGCTGGAATGTGACTCCTCTAGCTTTGGAGAAAAGTGGCTGAACCCCCGTGCTCTTTCTGAAAGAGGGAGGGCTGGGGGCCAGGTGTGTGGGGGAGGGGTCAGATATCGGCAAATAACACTGATAAGGCCCTGCCTTAAAAACAAATCTATACAAAGCTTTTCAACAGTCCTCCAATTAGGTATTCACTTAGAATGAGAAGCTTGGCTGTTCAAATGCAAATTTTTCTTGCAAGTGTTAAGTGCCCTAACCTCAGTATGAATTAATGTAATCAGGCCAGTTCCAGCTATTACCCACCCAGAGGGAATTAAGCTTGAAGGAAAGGGGTGGGGACAGTAATTCAGACACCTGCCTGTGCCTGGCTCTGGGCTGGGGGCCTCTCAGCCTCTCCTGGCATGGCCATTGCCCACCCACACCCATGCCCCAGGCAGGTGTCCACCACCCCGTCTGGTCTATTAGAAAGCCTAGGCTCAGAGAAGGGAAGTCTCTTGTCCAAGGTACCAAATCCAGTAGGTGGCGGGGCTGCAGCACAGCACCTCCTCTGGCAGGGCCATTAGGCTCCAAGGACAGGGACTTGGTTGAGCTCCAGAGCAGCAGGAGGGTCCTGGGTGTCCAGTTTCCAGAGCAGCTCAAAAGGGATACGGGTCTGTAAGACCTCCCTGGTGAGAAGCCACGAACTTGGAAGATGGCCCCGCCTGCTGCTCGGTGGTTTCCATTTGAGTCCTTCCTCTCACACCTGGAAGGACGGCCAGGATTGGGGGGGACAGAAAACAACGGCACTGTCTCGTCTCAAACGGTACGTCCGGTCAGCCTGTTGACACCTTGAATGTAGCCCAGGGAGAGTAGGCGGACCTGATGCACCGTTGCTTTCTGCCTGTTAAAAAGGGGTGTCGGGTCAGCCTAGCTGCTAGTGTAGGGAAGGCAGATACACACATACGGCATCATCAGGAAGTCATTGAAGGCTAAACCCAGTCTCTGCCATTAACAGAAGTTTAGTTCCAACACTTTAGTCCAAGAGGTGGCGCTCGGGCAGGTCTTGGAGTGGGCTGTCTGGGGAGGGGGCCCAACTCATCACATCGCTGCCACCTGGTGGGGTGGGGGTGGGCTGAGATTCAAATACACAAGCCTGGTATATTAATAGATTAACATCTATTCCAGCATTGACTTGGAAGAATGTGTACTTAGCTGTGCTTCTGCTAACCCCAACCCTTAAAAACAAAGGCAACAACAATTGACTGGACTTTTTTACTTTCCAAAGTTTCCATATATGTTTTTAGGAAGAGAGCAGAATCACAGACCAGAAGGGAAGGGATGCTCCCCTTCTGCGTGGTCAGGTACCTTACTGAGCGTGAGCAGCCCAGCTCAGCCAGGGGCCAGGTTCACCAGGGAAACCAGGGAAAGCCCCTCTGGGCTGTTAGTGCTTGTCCCTGCCTGCCACCCCTTACTGAACAGCTGAAGGACACTGAGACCCGGGCAGGCTGTCACCATTTGCCAAGGTCACACAGCCGCATGGTAGCACAGCCAGAATGGAACTCCCACCCCACGTTCCTTCTGTCTCTTGTTGGAGTATAAGGACCAGATCTCCTTTCAGTCTGTCGAGTCATTGGTGCCCAGCTTCTAACCATGGCACCATGTGGCCCGTGCGACAGGGCCCTGGTGCTGACCTGCCCCTGCTCTCCCCACAGCTCCACCGGCTCTGTTGGAGTTTACGACACAGCCAAGAGGAAAGGGTCGATTTGGACGCAGAAATCCCAGGGAGGAGATGCAGATCCACCTTCCAGGGGCAGCCAGGTGAGCGGAAGCGTTGAAGCCTGGGAGGGGGCCGCGTTTCGTTTCCTGGGGCGGATGTGGCCTGTGCTGCCACCCAGCACCCCCTGTCCTCCCATCTCCACTCACCGAATGTGCTTGCAGAGGCCCCATCTTTCATTTGTCCTAAAATGCCTTCCAGGATGTTCCGGGCTTGTTGAGGTTCAGATGCCTCTCCCGGGTGCCCAGTCTTTTGGCTTCCCTGGGCCACATTGGTAGAGGAAGAATTGTTTGGGGTCACACATAAAATACACTAACAGTAACAATAGATGAAAGGTCACAAAAAATATAATGTTTGAAGAATTTGTGCGGGGCCGCATTCAAAACCGTCCTGGGCCACAGGTTGGACACACCGGCTCCAGGACATCCATGGGCTGGAGAGACCCATGCAGGAGACGTCAGCAGATGCATTGGGCCACCCCTGGAGAGCGAGGCGGAGGGGGGTGGGGGGGGCAGGGAAGAGGTCCGATGTGAAGGGAGGGGCATTCCAGGCCATAAGGAGCAGCCAGCTGAGGGGCAGAAAAACAAGTGTTTGGTGACCTGAAGCATTTGGGGAGGGGGAGGGGAAATCAGCCCCCTGAGACAAAGGCTGATGGGTGAAGAAAGAAAGACTCCTGAGAACTGGCTGTTGGATTTGACCACACAGAGTTCACGTGCCCTGAGAGCAGCCTGGTGGACCGGCGTGGAAGGGAAAGGGGAGGCCTTGCACAGGGATTCTCATGAAAGGGTTTCTTGGATGGGGGTTAGGGGGTGGGGAGGAGATAGCCTGTAACGGGGGAAACAACCCCACCTAAGAGGGCACTGGGGGAAGACAGATCCAGGACGGGGTTTCAGTCTGAGCAAGACAAGAGCGCGGTGTGGGCCCTGGGGGCCTGAGGTCCCAGAGGAAGGGTTTCCGCAGATCGGGTCAGGAAAGGAAAGGCCACAGGAGAGGGTGACCTGAGCTTCTCTAGGCCCTGACGCAAGCAGGGATAAAGGCCTAATGAGATTGGTCTTGAGGACAGAGTGCTGGGAGGCAGAAGCCTGCCTCAGGAGAAGGCAGCAATCTAGGGGCCCTCTCTACTCTGCCAGGGATGCTCAGCACCCAAAGAGGCCCGGGCTCCTGCCTGACACCTGCAGAGGACACCCCAGATTGGGTGGGCTCCTTGGACTTGTGCCAGGCAGGTGTGAGGCGTAGGAGTGGCCTCTGTGGGCAAGGGTGCCCCACAGACCTCGAGAAACAGGGCTCCCTGGGAATTCGGCTTCCCTGAAGGGGGAAAAGGGCATGTTGGGTGCCCACTGTGCCAGGGGCTTGTTTTTGGTGTACCTCTCACTGCCTCTTCTCCCCCATTCCACTGTCATGGGTGGGTAATGACGATGACAGTGGCTCACATTTATGGCCCATTTGGGATGTGCCAGGCACTGTCAAAATTGCCACCTTGTACAACTGTTATCCCCACTTGAACAAGAAGTGGCTTGCCCCCGGGTCCACAGATCACCAGGCTGTGGCTTCAGCACAGGCGGTCTGACCCCAAAGCGATGCTCTTGGCCACTGTCCTGTCCCGCCTCCCCTCACACCATTCTTGGACTGGGTGGCTTGTCACATTCGGCCACCCGTTTGGGCCTGGCAGCAGCGTGCTGGCATGAGAGCACGGGGCCAGCGTGTGCTGCTCGGGACTTTGCAGCACCAGTGACAGACGTCTGTCTCTGGCTTGGAGGTCCTCTGGCTGCCACCACCCTCCCTCCTTGTAACAGGCTCCTCTGTCCCTGGCTGATGGGTTCTGTCATCCCTGGTGCCTCCTCAGCCTTGGGATACAGCTGGTGTGCGGCTGCTCAACGCAATGGGACACAGGGCACAGCACAGCCCACACTGCTGGGTGCCCGCTCTGGCTGGAGGAAACGGCCCCAGGCGGCAGCAGGACCCACAGGGTGCTGGCCGTGGTGCTGACCGCGCCGGAGCAGGCCCCGTGGAGCAGGCAGCACACGCTGTGTGACCCGGGCGAAGTTCACGCCTCCAAGTGAGGCGTTTGCACGAGTCTGACTTAGAGAAGTGAGTGGAAACTTGCCTATGGTTCCTCGACTTCCCTCCTTTGCCTCCTGGAAAACACCAGTGATTCCCCTCCAGGGGCCCGGAGAGCCTCATTTCAGGCCTGGCGTGAGCCCCACCTGCCTGGAGAAGACCCTCCCCGAGAGGCTGCCAAGGAGAGCAGTGACGGTGTCAAGAAATCAGTGGGCTTCTGCCAGCCTCTGGGGAGCAGCGACTGGGGAAGGGACTCAAGGAGCAGCCGCCTTCCCTCAAGCTGTCCTTGTTCGGCTTCGTGCCTGACACGGGCAGGGCGGGCGTGCTCCCAGGACGGCGGAGGCCTCTCAGCACCTCCACTGCCCAGTTCAGGGGCCTTGGCCCTGGCTGGGGGCTCTGCCCACGGAAGGCAAGCTGGCCCCAGCAGCCCCTTCTCTGCCCCCCACACTGGCCTCATCCCTGGTGCTGCGCTCCTGGGTCTGAGGATGGTGGCAGGTGGTCCACAGCAGGGGCTGAGGACTGTTCTTCATGTCAGGAGCAACACTGTGGTCTTCCTGCCGGGCTCACTGCTGAGACAGGGCCCTCTCAGTCCTGTCTCCTGTTTCCAGGCCTGCGCCTCCTGACCTTTGCTGACTCCCTCTGTTCCAGGTCTGGTCGTGGAGACCCAGGGCAGCCTCTGGAAAGTCTTGGATGTGTTCTGTGGCCTGGAGCCAAAGCCAGGCTCCAAACTGGTCCCAGAAAAGGCATCTATGGATAAAATGGAGCACGGTGCCCCAGTTGAAGGGACACAGCACAATGAAACATCAGAGTCACCATACTGGAGAAGACTTGTCAACATCAGCGGGCTTGTCTTGATCCTGGTCACAGTCGTGTGCCACATCTTGTACTACTAAGGCAGCTGGGGCCCAGGCGCGTCTGAGAGATGGGCACACCGCGGCCGCCTCCACACCCCGTGTCCCTGAGGGGAGACCCATGCTTAACGGGACCAAGATGACACTAATGAAACCACTCCTTCCGTGTCACTTGAATGCCACCAGCTGCAGGACATGCAAGCCAGGGCTGCAGTGAAGTCCATTCGTGATTGCAGAGACTAAGCACATGAGAACATCTGTTCCTTTGGAAAAATGAGTCGTTTTCTCCAAATGGCTCTACTGCATAGACACTGACTTCCACTTTAAATTTAATTTTGGCTTTTTATCTCCAGATATATTTGGGAGTTTTGCTTGTGTTTACTGTCACTATTTCCTCCCTATATCCAGCCTCCATTTGCCTTGTTCTCATTTTTAAAGGTGTGCAGTGCTGGCTGGCCAAGGGCCATAGAGCATAAGAAGCCCCTGGTGCCAGGCTCCTACCCACAGCTGTGCCCAGCAACGGCCACACAGGCTGGCTGGAGCCAGAGCTGCCTGTGGATGGGAGCCCGGGCTGCCGGGACGTGGAGGGGCCGAGGCGTCCCTGCCCCAGCGAGCAGGCCTCCCTCCCCCTCGGCACTGTGGCTGAGGCCATGCGCCCCTTGCTGGTCCCTTCCCAGTCCCTCCCAGTCTGCCTGCTATTGGGACATTACTGAGAGCTGGGCCCAGGGGTTAGATTCCCTTCAGCTGTCAAGCATAGGCCCCTCTGGGGCTGTTTCTGCAGGGGCTCCCTCTTCCTTCTCAGGCCAAACTAAATGATTTGTGTCTTTTGGGGAGACCCAGTGGCATCACAAAAATCATACTCTGAAGGCATGCTTACATGACCAGCCCCACACCCCACGTGAAACCCTCCCACGGACAGTTCTGAATGCCTACTATGTGCCAGGCGCTGCAAGGAAATCGCAGAGCACATGGTCTATGGGGGACACACCAGGAAATTGCCAGCATCTGGTGTGGCTTGCTGTTGCTCTGCCTGAGGTAAGGACATTATCACACTCAAGCCACAGAACCACCCTTTGTGGAAGGATTAGCATTAACCACATTTCACAGGGGAAGAGACTGGGGCTGAACAAGTGACCCTAGTAAGTAGGGAGTGGGCACCAGGCCTGAAGCAGCCCTGCTGGATACCAAGACCATACTCTGGCCCTCTATACATTGTGTATACTTCAGGGGTGCCCCCAGGGAGCCCCACCCAGCCGCTGGGTCAGGGAGGTCAGTAAGGGGTGGAGCCAGCCTGCCGTGCACTGAGGCAAGAAGGGAACATGAGGTACTGGAGCCTCCAGAGCCCCTGTTCTCCTGAAGGAAAAGTAGGTTTCAGCTGATGGAGACATTTTTGAAAGTGAAGTTTAACTTGACCCCAGCTGGGGAAAGATCAAGGCCGTGCTCAGCCCAGACAAATGGGTCTAGCCCTTGAGTTGAGCCTTGGTCCTGCAGGTTCTCCAACAGAAGTCAAAACGGACTCGAAAATTGTCACCCTGCCAGACCAGGCAGGGATGGGTGGGGGAGATGAAGGGGTCCCCATGCAAACCTGGCTTCTCCCTCCATCCCCCCAGCTCCCCGGCCTTCTCAGCTACTTTGGGGAAGAAGCCATGCAGGTGGAGGTACAGGGGGAGGCAAACCAGACAGCCCTGGTGCCAGGCAGAGAGCAGGGGGAAGGCTGGTGGGGGGTGGGAGGTGGCCTCAGGTGACATCCTGGCCTTGGAGGAGAATGTAGCTATTTGAGAGGAAGACCCTGAGCTATCTCTGTCCTGAGCACTCATCCATGGATGGGTGCTTACAACTAGCCATCCTTCAGCAAGAGCCCACATTGGGTGGCACCTTTGGCCTTCCTTACTGTCACCCAATGTGGGTGGCAGACCTGGCTGAGCAGGGCCATGCCCAGGCACACCCAGGGGTCCTGGTCACTCTGGTGTCCAAAGTTTGGGTGGGGCCTGGTCCAGCTGTGTTCCTTCCCCTAACCCAACTCCCTGGCCCCACTCCCTCATCTCTTGTCCCTGGAGGGCTCAGCCCTGCCCTCGACCTCCTGAGGGAACTCTTGGCCCCAACAGAGAGCAGGGTGCCACTCACCTGTCCCTGAGCCCTGAGTTCAGCCTATGCTGCCTCACCTGCTCACCAGTGAACCTGGTCCTTCTGGGCCAGGTCTTTCCCCTTCGGCAGGAGAGAGAGATGTGACTGTGTTCCACATACATCAAGTGCCATTCAGACCCAAGAGCAAGCGCTTCGGCTCATTTATTCACGCGTGGAGCTTATCGGGTCAGGCCTCACGAGAGGCTCAGGGTTTCCACTCGATGACTTGGACGGCGATCTGGGCCGCGTGTCGCACGGCCTTGCTGGCCTCCTTCTCAAGGACACGGAAGCTGGGCACACGGGGCTGCAGGACTTTGCGGCCCTCGGGGGCCTCCGCCAGCATGGTGAGGGCCTTGATGGCATTGAGGCGGGCCTTCCTCAAGGTGGAGCCCAGCAGATTCAGGAGCGGGCCGATGGCTCCTGCATCCAGGGCCGCGTACTTTCCTGCGAGTCACCAACACCAGGTGTTCCTCGGGGGCTCCTGCCCCACCTCTGCTCCCCACTAGTCTTCCCCCTGCCTGCAGCCTACACAGTCTCAGGAGGCGCCCTTGCTACTGGAGCGCTCCCCTCCCCTCCACCCAGGCCCACAGTCCTGTGCCGATCCCACAACCCAGTCCTCACGAGGCAACACGAGTGGCCGTGCATTGATGTGGCAACTATTTCTTGAGCAGCTACTCGACCACTGCCAAGGTCCCCCATGAGCCCCGTGGCCCTCCAAGAGCTCCCATTTGGAACCCCGGGTGGAGACAGTGCACTAAGGATGCCCATGAGATAAACACACAGGGGAAGCCCCTGCCGCTTGCCCCGCGGTCAGCATCCTAACTGCACAATCAAAAGGGGACAGAGAACGCTGGGAAGGCCCAGACCTCTTGCCCTCCAGTGCGTCTCACGTTCCACCATCAGGGTCCAGTGGGGAGTGGCTGGGAGGCCCCCACTCTGGAGGGCGCTGCACACGCTGGCGGTAGTCAGGCTCAGACTGTCCCCTGTGCAACGCCACGGAAGCCCCAGGCACAGGTGGTGCAAGCAACTGTGGGCCATGGGATGGGTCACAGAGCTTTTGTCACCCTAGAGGGATGGCCTGCCCCGGCCTCCAAGTAGGGGGACCAGCCCCAGGGCCTTCTGATAGCCAAGGTTGGGTACCTGTCTGGGAGTCCCAGCATTGAGGAGATAATCTTATACTCTTATTTGTGCCACATACATACCCACCAACTGAGAAGCGTAATTTCAGTCAAGAAATACCATAGAAGTGAGGGCTTCAGTGTTTGTTTAGACCTCAGGATAACCGAATCATGGATGGCAAACTAATCAATCCCAGAATCTCGGCTCACAGAGGTACTGGGTCAGAGGCAGGAATTCCAGGCCCAGGAAGTAGGCTGAAGAGACGGGACGGTGGTCCTAATGCAAGTGAGCAAGTGACTCGGAGGGGCCATGCTTTGTGGTTGCTGTGGCCAGGGAGAGGTGGGTAGGCAAGCCTGGGGCCCAAACTTGACAGGACTTTAACAACAGGCCAGGGGTATTTGGGCAGTACCTGGGTACTGAGTCGAAGATGCAGAGTTTGGGAGAGCTGGCTGGCGTAGCCAGTATGCTGGGGGGGCTGCAGCAATCCCCCAGTTAGCGCTAATGCCCACACAGAGCATCGCCTTGCCCACGTGGATGCCCGGCCCACAGACCGCCTCACCTTCAGTGGTCACCGCGGCGTACATGAGGGCCCCAGCAGCATTGGCTTTCACCTCCTCCACGGGGTCTTTTAGCAGGTGCACCAGGATGGGGATGACATCATACTGCCACACTTGTTTCTTGCCCTCCAGAGGGATGCTGGGCCAGAGAGGGGACAGCTGGGTGGCTTTGCTTGGGGGATGGAAGGGGACAGGGCCCGGGATCACCCCAGGGGGACACCAGAGGAAAGAACTTGTGTTGGGCGCATCCCTGGTGGTCCCGCCTAGCCTGGGTCTGGATGCCGGCATGCTGGGGAGCATTGCTGTGAGGTTTGAGCTTCACGTCTACACTCGGACAACCTGAGAGCAAGGCGAGACCAACCAGGAGCCAGGGGCTGACAGAGTCCTGCCCGGAGGTGTCATGGGAAAAAGAAACCAGATGTGTCCCCAGCCCCCAAACAGGAAGGAGCGGGGCCCAGGGTGCAAACCATAAGACTTGATGGGCTAAGCCATGCCACCAGCAGCCACCCTCAGGGGAAATGACATTTTGGGGTCGCTTCTAATCCTGGCATCGTATGGAACTATGAAAGTGGTGGTGGTGGACTCCCAAAGAGCTTCCCAAACTGTGAGAGGGGCCAACACTGTCCCCCAAAAGAGACAGGTTCCTGGGCCAGGAAGCACTGCCTCCAGGTCCTCCCGGAGCAGCACATTCCCCTGAATTGAATCAACCTTTCCCAAACTTTGCTGCCCACAGACCTCTTACTTTGGCAAAACTCTTGATAACATCTCAGAAGACATGAGTGTCTTGCGTCCCAGATGGGGAAGCACAGGGTTGGCCGGCCACTGGCTCTGACATTGGCTCTGGTGAGCTGTGAGGTCAGTGGCCCGCCACCCTCAGGAACTTGAGCAAAGAGGCAGAAACCTGGCCCAGCTGCAGGGATTCCATAGCACGTGCTGCTGAGGCAAGAGCAGGGTTCTACCGCACACACTGGGCTCTTTGTGAGGGGCTGGCCCGTGCGTGGCGGAGTGTTGAGCAGCGTCCCTGGTCTCTACCCCACGATGCTAGGAGCGCCGCTTCACTCCCCAGCAGGGCCTCCAGACGATGCCGCACATCTCCCGGTGTGGCCCCTGGCTTGCAACCCCCTGGGCTTGCTACAAGGCCGGGCAGCTCATCCGCCTTCCCTGCGCCTCAGCAGCAGTCCCAGGCCAGCCACCTGCCCTCGCCGCTCCAGCCGCACGGCCCGGCCTCACCTGACGGCCATGAGCGTGTTGGCAGCTTTGCTGCGGATGTTGTTGTTGGCACTGAGGAGCTTCTCCTTCAGGAAGGGCACCACGTGGCTGGTCAGCGCCTCGGTGGCGTCCACCAGCAGGCAGGTGGCCAGCGTGTCCAGGAGAAGCTCCTGGATCTCTTCCTCTTCCCTCTGCAGCTTCCACACCAGCAAGTGGACCAGGCCGCTGTGGAGGATGCCCTGGGCCCCTGCGAGACAGGAGAGGGCCCTGAGGGCAGCCGCCAGCCACTGCCCATGCTGGGCAGCATGCAGGAGCCGAGCCTGCGGGAGGCTGGGCAAGGTGACTTGCAGATGCCCCTGCTGCCAGGCAGGGGGGCCGGGCAGCCAGCAGGAGGCTGTGGTGCCAGTGGAGGTGGAGGCCTTGAGTCTACAGAGGACCCAGAAAGGTGCCAGCCTTTGGTCACCTATGACTGGGGGACACCAGCCTTAAAGAGGTACTAAGTGGCCTGAGAAGCCCAGCAATCCCTCAGAGAGCACAGCAGGTTACCCTGGGGGCACTCATGAGGGGAGTCCCCTCCCTTCCGCACCCTGCTCCAGAGAGAAGCATGAAGCGGGGAACCAGCCAAGTCCCTCCTGCCCCGCCCCCCCATAACATCCCTCTGCTGCTGGAGACCCCAGGCCAGTCTGGCTGGCCCTTGAGGACAGGAGGAAGAGCTTGGAGCAGAGTCCAAGGGGGAAGATTTAGAGAGAACAGGTCATCTTATCCACCAGAAAGCTGTGCCCTGAACCAAAGGCGACAGGAAACCCATAGAGTCTAACCAAGGTGTCCTAGGAGCCTGGTGCCCCTAGAGAGGAGGCTCCACGTGGCACGGCTGGGGCTCCGGGCCATCAGCCTTCCCACCCCCAACAGGCCTCACCTCGCTCTTCCCAGCCCTTGTCCCTCCTGGGGAAGGTGTGCCTGTGGCTGCCAGGAGGAGAACCCAGACGGGCCCAGGTGGCGCCCCCCACCCCAAGGGGCCCAGGTCCCATACGCCCAAAGCAGCCCTCATGGGACAGTGAGCAGTGCACCAGGGACGGCAGCCCTTCTGCATGGCAGGCGGGTGACCGTCACTGCGGCCTTGCACAAGCCCAGTCCCTCCCAGCAGCCCACACCACCCACCGAGAAGCCTCCTATAGCCCCAAAGGAGGTGCCACCAGCACACGCCTGTCTCTTCTGCCCTCCCCAGCTCAACCCTCTAATTTACGCTAGAGAGACAAATAAACAGGTTAATTAGCCTAAAGGTCTCTGAGTGCCAATTAGCACCAGGGATTTCCTCTTTGAAGACATCACCCCAGCTCTTCTCCCTCACTCCCTGAGGACATCAAATGGCAGGTGCCCCCGGGTGGGAGGAGGGAAATGAGGGGTGCAGAGGGGCAGGGTGGCAGGTCCAGGGGCTCCCGGCACCCCCGGCCGGCTTCTCATTGGGGCAGTGGAACTGCTACTTGTTCTCAGGTCACTCACAACACAGGAAAAGCCATATCCTGTCACTGCAAGAGGACTGGACTTGTTAAGATTTAATACACACAGATTTCAAAAAAAGCCTAGGCTGTATCTAGCTATGTAGCTTTGTGACCTTGGACAGTTACTTAACCTCTCTGATGCTGGTTTTCTCATTAAAATGAGCCTACCTGGCAGGGGGTTGTGCAATGCCAATGGGGTAGTGGGTGGGAACACACTCTGTGTAAGGGACTGTCACTGTGCACCCAGGACATCTCTCCCGAATGCCACCAACACTGAGTCCCAGCTACAAGCAAGGGCCTGTGGGGTGGGAGTGAGGGGTGAAGAGTGGGATACAAAGACCAAAGCCATACAGTCCCTGCCCTGTGGGAGCACCTATCAGTGGTCCCCACAAACCACCTCCCCTGGGGGCCTGAGTCTCTCTCCCATCAACCCTCCCTTCCAGCCAGACCACTGCCAGACACACCTGGGCCTATGCAGGTACTTGCCCCAGCTATGGGTCCCTCTCAGCCTCCACCTGGATGGCCCCTCCCCAGCTCACAGTGGGCAGGGGACAATTTGACTTTCCAAGACGGATTTTGCTGGCTGATGGAGTGAGAAGGTTCCTGGTTGGGGACCCCTGAGCAAAGGCCTGAGGTAAGGAATTTGTGCATCATCCAATCAGAGCTTGACTGTGGCTTCACATGCACCTGGGTGTGGCCTCCCCAGGGAAAGCCCAGAAGATTCCCTGCTGCTGGAGCCACAGGATCAGCACAGGCTTGGGGCTGGCGTGGGGGACACAGGGTGGGGTGGGGGGTCCAAGTCAGAAAGTTGCAGTGTTGGAGGTCAATACTGCCACTGCTTCCCACCTTGATAAGGAAACCAAGGCTCAGAGAGGCAACTCAAGTCCCCTATGTCACACAGCAGACAAATGGGGCCAGACCAGGGCCCTCAGCTCCCCAGGTTTCATTCCTCAGGCATTTGTCCTGGGGCCTCTGCTGGAGAAATGCTGAGGACCAGGACCCGGGTTCTTTTTGGGACAGAAGGAGAAGATTAAAAATAAAACGCGTGCTGTGTGTGCCTCTCTGCTTGTTCACTTTGCTTCTTTTCAGCTAAAAGGAGAGTCGCAGGCCTGGCTATTTATAACTAACCCAGATCTGCAATGGCTTGTTCATATGTGTGAGGAGTGGGGCTCACAGACCCCCAAGGAAACAAACTGGAGGGACCCACCTAGCCCTGCCACAATCTGAGCAGTGGCCCCCAGGGATTGGGGAGAACAGGACGGATGGGGCGCAGAGCAGAGTCAGCCAGGAGGGAACCCCAACAAGACAGAGGTCCATAGACAGTGAGGCACCACCCTCGGGAAGTGGGGAGACTAGTGGGAGAGCCTCTGGGACTGGTCATTACAGCACAAGTTGGCACATGTGTAGATGAGTTATTCCAGGGGCTTAGGGGCTCTGGATGTGCAGGAAGGGTAGCTGGGTATCATGAGGCAGAAGGGCAAAGACATGAGGAAGGGCCCTGATCCAGCATGGCTCGTGTGCCAGGAGGTGTTCAGCGGTAGATGGGCCAGAAAGCTCCTGCTGTCCCAGTACCCAGGGAGGGCTCCCCCTGCCACACACACACAGCCCTGGTGGGTCTCTGCATCAGGCCTCACACAACTCTAATGGTGGATTATGCTCTGCTGTCCACTGCTGTCCCAAAGACAAGAGGGTCTAGCTGACAGGGCCAGGTCAGTCTAAATCCTAGAGCCGTGCCCAGCACATAGGAGGCCGTCGGTAAGTGATTGCTGTATGAAGGATTTCAATCATTGGTTGACGCCATGTGACCTCTCACTTTGAGGTGTCATTAGGGTCAGGTGAGGGCGGCCGCCTCTGATCTCACACCTGGACTGTTGTAGAAAGTCACCCCATGCTTGCAGCTCGGTTTGCCCCTGTGAGCAGCTCAACTCTGACCCCTGATCCTGCCCTCATTCATCTTTGAACATGTGCCAACATGCATCTCCCCTCAGAATCACCCTCTAGGGACAATCTACGGGTGTCCCCTTTTAAATGAATAGGAAACTGAGGCTCAGCCAAATAAGTCACCAAAGTGAGTACAGGTGATGGCAATAGAGCTGGGCCTGTGCTTCTTCACCTTTAGCCTCCTCTTGCCTCTGCCCACCCTAGGACAAGGTCTGTGCCCATTGTCTTCATGTGGTGTCACAGCTGTTGGCCTCTGCATGGTCCTCTGGGCAGAGGCCAAGCCTGACCCAGCCTGGTGCTATGCAGGACATGTACACAAAGGAGCCCTCAATTGCTGGCCACATTCCTCTGGTCCTTACTGGCCACCTCCAGTAGGCCTGGGCCAGGTCTAGGTTCACCTCAGGATACCTATCACCAACATCTGTCCTCTCCCTGACAGTTTAGGCTGCCCCTTCACAAGTGGGCCACACCCTGGAGGTACGTAGTGCAATGGTCTCCATTTCACAGCAGAGGAAACATTCCCAAAGAAGATGACAATGAGATGCCATAGCGTCCAGCTGACAGAGCCGGACCCCCACCTCACCTGCTGGGGCCACCACCTCATCTACCTCTGCCAATGGTCAGCTCCAGTGCTTCTGCCCACGAGTGGGGTGCTCCTTGTGCTTCATGGTCAGGAAGGTGTACAGTGGTAAGGACTGTGTTAGCTGGGAGCACCTGCATTTTACCTGGGATGCTCTAGGATGCACAGATTTCAGGTTACCATGATGGAGAACACAGAGAGGGCATTGATGTCTTTTAAGCATAGAAATGAAGGGCTCCGGCTGAGGCCCACAGATGGGCCCCCCCTGATAAGGAAAGCAGCAATTTGGTAAACTGCCCTCGCGTGCATTTTGCTGAGCCCATACCTTCTATGAGCTTCCCGAAGGCCAATGGCACTCTGGTATTAACTGAGCTGGCTCGCTCCCGCCTCTCTGGTCTGGGAGACAGCTCCCGGGCCCTACACCGCCCCCTCGCTCCCAAAGCAATCTTCTGTGGGCAGGATTGCCAAGGACCCTGAGGAGACCCTACACGTTGCATGCACTAGCAAAGATGACCAACGCCTCTCCCTTCACTGCATAAACCTCACCCGTATAAACCTTTCGCGTTTGCACAGCCCTTTCACACATTCTAGCAGATTGTAGCGACAATTAAGGAAGCGAGTGCCATAGCCCCCACTCTGCAAAATAAGCCCAGAGAGGACAGTCGATGGCCCTAGGTCGCAAAGCTCTAAAGGGGCAGAGCTGGATTCGAATTTGGACCACGAAAGGCAAGAAGGCGCACAGCCCGTCGCCACTCTCAGGCTCCGGCTCCGGATCTGCGAGAGGCGACCCCGCAGAGCTGGTGCCCTGGCCTCGGTGCAGCCGGCGCGGGCAGCGCGGGCCGGACTGCGGTGCGCGGTGAGCCGCGGCCCTGCCCCGACCCGCTGCCATTGGACCACGGACGCGTCCATCAGTCGGTGGTGCCCAATGGGAAGCGAGCCGGCGCCTGTGGCTGGGCAACGGCGCCCGGCGCGTGGTCACCGGCGGGCGCGCGGCGCCCCCGCCCGCGGTTGGCCTGGTAACGCGCTGCGCTCGCGGCTCCGCCCCCTGCCGGCGGCGGCGCTGGGCGGGCGGACCCGCGGGCGGGCGGCGGGCGGCGGGCGGCGCGGGAGAGCGGGCGGGGGGAGCCAGGCGGGCCGGAGCGTGTGCGCCGCCCGCGGTCCGGTCACGTCCCCGCGCGGGCGCCGCCGCCGCCACCCGCGTCGTGCGGAACGAGAACGCCGCGGCCCGCGCTTGCCGCCGCTCGCGCCCGGAGCAGCTCCGCAGATGCACCGCGTTTCGGCCCGGAGGTGAGTGAGCGCGCCCGCGGCGGGCTGCGGCACCTCGGGGGGCCGGGGGCGCGGCCGGGGCGGCACCCCACCCCCACCCGGGGCCCCGCCTGGGCCTTTGTGCCGGGGATCCGCCCGGGCTGGGAGTGCCGGCGCGCCGCGACTGGGATGCCCGGCCAGGGTGGGGGTGGCGCGGGCGAGGATGCGCGCGAGGTGGGCAAGGGGCGCCGCGGGGCCCGGCAGGTGCTGGGGAGGGGGCGCCTCCGGGCCGAGACGCCGGCGGAAGGTGGGCGGCTGCGGGTTGGGGAAGGTGAGCAGCGGCCGCTGGGGATGCTACGCGGGGGGCCCCAAGCAGTGGCCGGTGCGGAGCCGGGGCCGGGCGACCCGAGGGCGCGGCGCCGAGGCGGGGTCTCCCTTTTGGGGGAACCGGGAGGAGGCGATCCTGGCAGCAGAAGAGCCGATGCGTGGCCTTGGCAAAAACCGAGCCGAGGGCCCCGGAGGCCTGCGCCCTAGGACCGGCAGCTCGCCGTTCTCGGTCACCGCTCTTGCAGTGAGCAGGTTCCTTGGAGGCATTTAGAGCTAGAGATGAGTATCGACCCACCGCGATTGTGATATGTTCCCGGCTCAATGTTTTTTACCTTAAAAGGCGGTGGGGGTGTTTGGGGGGAGGGGTGTGAGGGCCTCAGGGCTGGGGCTTGGGATCCTGCAGGGGATCCGAGGGGGCTCTGCTTTCAGGGTGGTGCTGAGCCTCTCTGGGTGATGATGGCAGGCATCTGCCTAGGCCGAGAACTGGCGCTCTCTCCTACAAGGATGGGAAGGCAGTGCACGGCCAGGGTTCCTTGGAGTCCGAGTCTCGATGGAGGGACCTGCCTGGGAGGCGAAGACTGGCTGGCCTGGGGAGGCAGCCCAGCCCCTTGACCAGCTTTTTCTGCCCAAATGATTTCCACTGCCTTGGCTCTGTCTAGAGGTGGCTCCTTGACCAAATTCGATTAAGCAAATACTTACTGAGCTTTTGCTCCCCCAGGGCCTGGTGCTGGGGTGGGAGTGGACTGGGCCTGCCCTCCAGGGACTGACTCACCACCCCTCCGGAGAGCAATGCCTCTGCTCATATAACCCAACCCTGAGTGTGGGTGCAAGGTCTTTAGTGAAGAGGGAGCACCTCAGAGAGGTGTCCCAGGTTGAGGTCATTCTGGTCTGTGGGTAAAATGACATTTGAACTAGAGTTTGAAGGACATAAGCACAGTTGGGATGGGCATTGTGGGCAGAGGGGAGGAAATGGACCAGGGCACAGAGAGGGCCCTCGGGCAGTTGGGTCTGGCAAGAGCACAGGTGTGCTTGGGAAAGCATAGGAGGAATGGCAGGAAAGGTGGGTGGGGGCTGTGGGAGACAGAAGGACCCCATTGCTTGTTAGCTGTGGCTGATTCAGCGGAGCTGCAGTCCCGTCATTTGTAACAGGGAGCAGCTGTGTGATCCAGGAGCTAGAGTGGGACTGGGGGAAAGCTTAAAGGGCCTCGGAGGGCTCCTTGCAGCCTAGAACTGCCCTTTCAGGCATCTTATCCCTGGGTCAAGGCCAGGGGACTGGGTAACCAACCACTGGGCCCCCTTCCTATCAGGATGGAGGACGATGTTTAGCTGCTGACTGTCCCTTTGGGGCGTGGACAGCTAGGAGCAGTAACTGTGGAGGCCTGGGAGTCTCCCTGCAGGGATGATGGTGAGGGAGGCCTGGGCACACTCGTGCTCAGATGAAGTGGTGTGCCTTCAGTGTTCCTCGGGTTCCAGGGACAACGAGACTCTGCCATTTGTTTTTAAACTCATCTAGAGTGTTCCTGTAACAGATGTTGGTTTCCTGAGATAGGAGGTGAATAAGACATAGTCCCTCCTCTTCAGAAGGCTGTGCCTTCTTCTGCCTCAGATCTATTTGCTTGCTGGCTCTTGCTCGCTCCTGGGGATGTTTTGCTCTCCTGAAGGAAGCTGTTTGTTACTCATCTGTGTTTCTTGCCCCTCCCGGCCCCACCCCCAAACACACACCCACTTTCGGCTTTTGGGTGAGGCCCCAGTTGCTGCAGTGAGGGCAGGCTGCCCTCATGGGGGTGCTTCACTTTGCCTGTTGCCTGCCTCATTCGGGGGGCCTACCATGGTATTTTAGATTTGGGACACAGAATAAATTTCTCCCTCTGCCCCAGCTTCTGAGCTCTTCTGTTTCCTGGAGCCTCGGGAGGAAAGGTGCCTTGGTCTGGATCTCAGAAGCTTCTAGGGCAATTCCAGGAACTCTCGGAAACTCTCAGTAACCAGGTAGACTTGGCAAGGCTCTTCCCAGGACCCCAGCAGAGAGGGCTAGTGGGACGGAGTGCCCGAATGGGGGGAAAGGCTAGCCTCAGATGCAGGGTGTGGCCTCAGTGGCCTCATCTTAGCCACGCGGTTGTCTTGTGCATACTCGTACATGCGATGATAGTGTGTTATGGCTCCTCCCCTGGCTATGAGGACAAGGCAGCCCTGTACTGCCCCACGCCAGTCCTCAGATAACCTGTCCTAGAACATGGTGGCTGCAGGGCCTTCTCGCTGCTGATCATGGTGGGGCTCACAGGAACTCTGGAGGAGGCCGATTAGCACAGTGCTCTCCCGCAGCCCCCAGGAAGGAGCCTGCAAACACTGTGGTTGGCAGGAAAGAGGGTGAAGGGAATGGACAGGCATCGGGGCAGACACTGTATCAGCCCCAGGCAGGAGCCTGAAGTGGTGGCCTGACAGCGCTTGTGCAGACTCAGGAGGGTGTGGGAGGGCCCAGACTCCCCACTGGGCAGGAAAGGGGAGAGGGCAGAGCTCCAGGTGAAGCGGCAGAAGACCTGGGTCAGGACCTGGCCGCCACGCCACTCCGGGCCCTGCTCCATCCTCTGAGCTGCCTTGTCCTCACCCATAAACAGAGCCAAAAGTCTCTGCACAGGTCTTCCCCATGTCCACACTGGCAGAGGAGGTAGTTCACAAGAGTGACAGGGACTAACTCACTTGGACGGTCTGGAGCATGTGGGAGGGGACGTCAGCTGTCCGTACAGAGCCCGAGGAAACGGAACCTCACACACTTTGTTCATTCAGTTGCTCCTTTGGCTAATATTTACCAGCACCTGCCGAGTGCTAGGCGCTGTGCCAGGCACAGGGGTACAGCAGGGAGCAGGGCAGATGCAGCGTCCACTCTCATAGCGCTCATTAGATGGGGGAGGCTGACATGCCACCTGTGTAAGTGAACGTAAGATAGGCTAGGTGCCGTGAAGGGGACTAAAGCAAAAGGGGGAGACACCACTGGCGGCTGGGCATGGGCGCAGTGCCATGGAAAAGCAATGGGCGAGTCGTGTGACTGGCAGAGACGAGCATCAGGAGAGGAGATGGCAGATGCAAAGGTACTGAGGCCAATACAGTGGCAAGGAGGCTGGAGCCCAGTAGAGGGTTGTGGCGGGTGGGGGCTGAAGAGCAGACAGGTAAGGCTCCACAGGCCCTAGTGAGGCATGAAGCCCTGGGCAGATTTGGGAAAGAGGAGAAACTCAAGATAATTACACTTTTGAAAGACCTCTCTGGCTGATGGACTCAGCGGCCAGCCTGTTAGGGGCTGTTGCAGCATTTGGGATGAAGAGGCTGCTGACCCAATGGGGTAGGAGCAGGAGAGGTAGTGAGAAGCAGTCACATGGGGATTTATTTCAGAGGACCTGCTGCTGGAAGAGAGGCGAGTACAGGGCTGGAAGGTTGGAGTTGGCACTGGCTGAGAAGGAAGATGCAGACTCATTCATGAGGCAGGGAATTGGGAGTTGGGTTAGACCCTGGCAGACGTGGCTGCATGTGGTGGTCAGAGAGAAGAGCGAGACTGGAGTCAGAAACCTGGAGTCCTTGGCTCCATGTGTGTGGCAAGCCAGGAACCGGCTGCGGTCACGTGGGGACCTAGGTGGGACTCGAAGGGGCTGGGCCAGGCCTCAGGGCCTCCACTGCGTAGAATGAGCCGAAAGGTCATCCAGAAAGGAGAGAAGGACTGAGAGTGAGAGAGTGAGGTGGGAACACGATTGAAATGGCCACGCAAGGGGTGGGCCCAGGAGGTGGGTTCCCAGCAGCAGTCACTGCGGTGGGAATGGGGTTCGTGGGGTTTAAGCAGCGTGGGTGGGATGGGCTACGTAATCTGAGAGGCCCTTGTTAAATGGCTAAGCATTACAAGGCAGTGACAGCAGAGTATTGCACCAGGCGTGAGGCCACGTGTGCCTATGTGCATGCCCGTGAAGCTCGGTGGTGCTGGTGGTGCTGGTGGCTGTGACGACAGTGCTGCGAGCCTACCACCCCCTCCCCTGCATTTGCCTCCCTTGGGCAAGTGGGCTGTGGTTGGGGTCAATCAGAGCCAGCCTTCGAGCCTCACCCTGTCCTCCTATAGTGCAGCTTCTTACCCCTCTGCCCCTTGACCCCCAGTGGCCTCGGGCAGGTGGCTCAGCTGAGAATTGTGGGCCATCGAGTCCTGTTGTCAGGACCTGGGCAAGTGCAGTGGGCAGCTCACACAACAATGGCTTCCTTGAGTTCATCTCTTTTCCAAAGGAATCTGCTACATCACAGAGTTTTGAGTTATTTGCTTCTAAATTAAGGTATAACTCTTTTAGAGACGTCCCTGGAGAATCCATCAAGAAGTGCTAAGAAGTGAGACTGTTAAACCCACTGTGTGGGGAGGGGCCTTAACAAACAGTGTTAGGCTCAGCGTTCCTTCCAGCAGTCTCTAACCAGAAGCACGCCTGTCCACACGGGCTTGTCCTGACCAGGGGGGCGGTGGTCAGAGCAGACCTTTCAGGAAGAGGCCCTGCCCCACCGAACAGCTTCCCTGCCAGCCCTGGGATGGAGGGCTGTCTGGACAGGGTTCCCTGGGTGCGTGGGGGTTGACCCCCGCAGCAAGCCCTGCCTCTGTGAGTCATAGAGGTTAAGGTCAGGGTGTTGCAGTGGAAGAGAGTGGACCCAGAGCTCAGATCCAGGTGTTCACAGGGAGGGCCGTGGAATCTGCTCTGGGTTACAGTGGGCAAGGGCCTTCTGGCGGGGGCGGGGGTGCAGAAGCTCACTTTATTCTCCCACTACCACCTCTGCCAAGAAGGGGCCTATTTTTACCTCGGTTTTCTCCTCACAATTGCGTAGACAGACCTGGGGAGATGGGTGGCTTTCCTGAGACGGTGACTGACGGTCCCGTGGAGGAGTCCAGAACCCTGAGGGCTTTCTTTCCCGCAGCCTGGGGCTTCCCACCGGCCTGGTGATCGCCAGGAGGGTGGTCCTGGAGGGCTGGAGGCCAGCATGGTGGCGCGTGGCGCTCTTAGGGCCTGGCCCGGCCTTGGCAGAGCTGCTGGGCTGCGGCAAGCCCTCACCCTTGTCCCTGGAGGGACTGCACCGGTCCTGGCAGCTGCTCATCACCAGCAGTTCTCAGACAGGGTCCACACACATCCTCGGGTGTCCAGCAGAAGAGTCTCCAGACCTTCTCATTCTCTGTGCTCATTTGGAGGTCCATCTGGCCCCTCTGTCTAGAACAGCACCCATGTCCACACCCACACACATCCTGTACCCCTTCCGGCCTCTGGTTTTTCCCTTAGCACTTATCGCAGTATAACCTACCACCTGTCTTATTTATTTGTGTTGGTTTACCACTGCAGTGTCCAACCTACCTTTGGCTGCCCTGGGCCACACATTAAGTACACGAACACTAGTGATAGCTGATGAGCTTTAAAAAAAAAAAAAAGTTTGCAAAAAAAAATCTCATAACATTTTACGAATTGTGTTAGGCCGCATTCAAAACTGTCCTTAGCTTCACGTTGGACACACCTGGTTGTCTCTCTCTCTCCCTCTCTCCCTCTCTCCCTCTCTCCCTCTCTCCCTCTCCTGAACATTAATTCTGTGAAGTCAAAATCTTCATCTACTGGGAATGCTGGAATAAACAGCTCAGTGAGTTGAGCACTTGTCTTTCAACCCCCAGGTCCAAGGATTGAGTCCTGGCCCCGGCCCATGCAGACCCATATGCTGAACTGGAATGTGTCCCCAGTTCAGCTCTCACCAATGTGAGACCCCAGCATGGTTCCTGCCTGAGTAGCCCTGCCCCACCTGTGGAATGAAACTATGTGGAAAACTAATGATGTGACTATGGAGACTGCTGTGGGCTCGCTCGCTTGCTCGCTCGCTCGCTCGCTCGCTCTCTCTCTCTCTCTCTCTCTCTCTCTCTGTCAAAAACAATAAAAATAAATCTTAACAAAAAAAGCTTTATCTGCTGTTTACTGCAGAGAATCTGACCCCCTAGAGCCCAGCCAGCCTACAGTAGGGACTTAGGAAATGACTGGCACAGGGGGATGAATATTGGAAAGTAGACAGGCCCAGCATGACCTGTTGAGCCACTTTGACACAGATGGCAGGGCTTCCTGGTGACTGTAACCCTCACTTTGGAGAACTGCTGCTCTAGCTCAACCCACTGCTACTGAGAGGTTGTTGTGCCTTAGGGTCAGAGGCATCTTGGGGCCTTAGGTTTGGCTGATGAACACAAACCACCTGCTGTGGGCACCACTGGCTGGGGGTGTGGTCAGGTCTACTCCGGTTCACTCTCGAGCCCGAGGCAAGTGGGCTCTCTGGCTTCTCACCTGCCACCGTAGGCTCAGGTCCCTGTACCTGGAATCGGATGCCTCAGGCTGACGCCTAGCCCCTCACTGATTTGTAAGGCCTTGGTCAGTCTCAGAGTATCCACATACTCATGACATATTGACTAATGTCAAGGGGAAACCATTCTAAGAAGGCAAGACAAGGTCCTGGTGGGTAGAAAAGGAACACAGTGCCCACAGTGACCAAGTGATGGTGGAGTGGCCTTTCCAGATAGCCCCTGTGCCCAAGATTAGCTCAGCAGGGCCGTTCGATGCTGGGGAAGGAGCACTGAACGGGAAGTTGGGAGGCCTGGGTTCTAGTCCCAGCCCTGCCTGTTATGCTGATGCTGGTAAATCCTTTCAACTGTTTGGACCTTGGTGTCCTTCCCTTTAAATTGGGCTGGGTCAAGGGTACAGATAGTTTTCATCTCTTATTCCAACTCTGCAGTGACTACCCAAAGCACAATGTTGAGAAGGATTCTGAGGCTGCCTTTTAGCTCAGAAGGAGAGCGGTCATAGTTGATGAGTGATGTCTGCAGTGGATACAGGAGGCAGGAGGCAGACATGCTTGCCAGAGCTTGGCCAACCTCACTCACCACACCCTCCTTGCCTCGCAGGTTCAGTTCATCCTTCATCTCGCCTTATATGTCCCTTCGTTCTGGACACCGGCCCTGATCCCAAGATTAGGGAAGCACTTGCCTCAATCTTCAGTGCTTCCCCAATGGCATCCTGAGTCTACCAGAAAACTTGAGTCATTGTTAAATGTCTCTTCCTGTGGCAGCCGCTCTCTGTGCCCTGAATGAATGAGCCACGCGCTAAGCTCTGCTCCAGCACAGACAAGCCTGCCTAGAATGGGTAGAAACATGCTAAACTGGTGGTTCCAGCTCTAAGTATTATAGGAGGTGGGACAGCACAGGAGGACAAGGAGAGTAACCAGGAAAGCTGTGGGCAGGGTAGGATGCGATGGAGGTGGCCAGGCCAGGGAAGGAGCAGTCTCCGCATGAGGGACCTTTCTCTGAGGCCATCCCTCTTGCTGACTGAGGGCCTGACCTGCATGCCCCTCCCCTCCCCTGCTGACCTTTGCATGGCACATCCTCTGTGACCCCAGCTGCCCCAGTTGTATGAGGCCTCTGGCCTGCTCCACTGATCTTTTGCTTCCTGTGACCCTGTGGAGGTACCACCAAGACGCCAGCCACCAGTCTGCCACCCGGCATCTCTCAGCGCATGTGGATTCAGTAGCCCTGTCCCCAAGCTGGGCTTTCCTCCAGCGTGGTCGCCTTCCTCACCCACTCCACTACCTCTGATATGCTGTGCAAACATATTTCTCGATACAATGCTGGGAAGAAAAATAATTAGAGTGTTGCCTCCATTATCCAATTTCTGATTAATCAAACTCTCTTTGTCTTCAGCCAAAATCTATTCATTTCCCTTAAACACTGGGCCAGTGCCAAGCATCGATTTCCTCTACAATCACACTATGCCTGCATGTACTTCCCCAGTCCTGCCCCACCCCATAGCAGGGAGGAGGGCACAGGAGTACTGACAGGGCCACCCTGGTGCCCCCAACACCACCCACCTCCTTCAGGAAGCCCCATGGCCGCACTGTACCCACCTCCCTGCACCAGCTCCTGGAGTCCCATGCCTGCACATGGCCCCTACATGACCTGGGTCTGCGGTGGGGGCGGTGTTAGTCTTACTTTACTAGCTGTTCTGGGGTTGCTCCTGGGGCAGGGCGAGGGATGGAGGGACATCCCAGTGCAGAGTGGGTGTGGAGGATGTGGAGGGTGCCACCGCTGTGGCTGCTGAGGACTAGCGCAGAAGTTTGGGAAATGTCCCATCACTGGCATGGGAAGGCTGGGGCTGGTGGGGAGGAGGAGCTTGTGAAAGGCCTCGGAGTGGGGGCAGAGACTTCTACCCTAACGGCTTAACCAGGGGAAGGGCCATCCTGGCCTGGGGCCCAGAGGCAGGCAGGATCAGCGTCAGCCCAGCCAGGCGGGAGGCTGCCACACATCTACTGTGTCCCTCTGGGGGCAAGCCAAAGGCTTTTCTAGAAGACTTCCCAGAAGTCCCTGGCTGTCCCCTCCCTGCACCAAGTTGGCCCCTCCCTCAGTACAAAGGGCTAGGGTAGATTTATCAGCACCTGCTTCCTGCCAGGTATTATGGGCCCATGGGACACATCAGTGACAAACAGACCCACAGTCCTGGCCCTGTGGAGCTGGCATTCTGTGAGCATCATGGGGGCAGTTAACACAGAGAGCGAGTGATGCAGCCTGTTAGGAAGCGGCAGTACTGGAGGTAAGACGTTCGGGGCGTTGTAATAGGATGCGCAGGGAGACCCCGTGGAGGGGCCCTCGGAGCCACTGGAGGGGAGGTTGGAGTGGTTCTCTGGAAAAAGAGTATTCTGCGCAGGGGGGACAGCCAGTGCAGAAGCCCTGGAGCGAAAGCATGCCTGTGCTCCAGGAGCAGCCCGAGCGTCCCTGGGGCAGGGCCAGTCCCCGAGCCTGGGGCTCTGGAAGGACACGGACTGTGGCTCTGCATGCGAGGAGCTGTCTGAAGGTTTTGAGCACAACAGGAATGCTCTGCCTTATGTTTTTACAAGGACCCCCGAGCTGCTGGGAGGGAGCAAGGAGGCCTGCGAGATGGTGTCAGTCCAGCTTGGGGCCAGCCCTGACCTGAGGCACGGGGCTTTGTTAGAAAGGAAGGGGACAGCAGCAAGCCATGCTGGGCATGCAGAAGATGATGCCGGCGCACTGTCCCCTAGCTGTAGTCAGCGTTGCTGCTCACAGCCGCACCCCTTGCTGGAGAACTGCGCTGGGCCCTCGGAGCCCACTCCCTATAAATGTCTGGGAGGCCCTTCCCTTCCTTCAAAGTGGGACACCACACCTTTGCCTGGTTCCCTCCTTGGCCCCTCCCGTTATGTCCCTCTCTCTTGAACTTGCTCCCTCGACCAGTCAGGCGCTCAAGAACCCCATCCAGACAGAGCCAAAGGCCACTGCAGGCTGGTGGTGGCCATCGCAGGCGGAGGACTGTGCTCACATTGAGTGACCTGGACCAGCTTCCAGCGCAGGGGCCCCAGGCTCCTGGCCTCGGGAGGACCTGAGTCGCCTGGCAGTGTGCGAATTCTGGGCCCTTCCTCAGATCTGGGGGTAGGCCCGGCATCTGCACTTCTCTTTGAGCCCCACTGGCCTGGAGACTCAGCTTCCACAGTCTATGTGCCTGTGAGGCTTGGGGAGCAGACTGTGGGGAGGGGCGAGGGAGAAGAGGGGCCCCCAAAGGAAGTGCTGCTTACTTTCCAGATGGAAAAAAAAAACCAGAAAAGAAGCTGCTGGGAGGCAGGAGGGGTTTGGGGAAGGAGTCAGGCACTGGTCTGGCCCCGAAGAGCCCTCACAAGAGAGGGTCTATCCGTCCAGGGGATGGCCAGGGTGGGGGGTGGGATCACAGGATACCATGCTCTGAGGCAGAGGGCAGGAAATTGTAGGGCAACAGAGACTCAGAATGGTTAGATCAGAGTGCTCACCCAGCCCAGGAGCCTGAGTGATAGCATTTACCCTCACTATGGAAACCGGAAATGGGGAGAAACTGGCTTCCCCCTCCACTGGGCTATTGGTGAAGGCCCCACCCCTCCCTGCACAGCCATGCCTCCTGCCCCTCGTAAGAACCTTTCTGTTTTTATTTACTTATTTACTCCAGCCCTGAGAAATCTATGGCCCGATTTCCCCCCAAGCCAGGGCTCCTCAGGCGCTGCTCTCACATCTCGTGTGGTCAGCCTTGGCGGCTGTGGACACGTGGCTGAGGGCTTCCAGAGCCACGGGGCAATGCGGGCCACAGGGCTAGTCATCTTCCGCAGTGCCCTGAGGCTGAGGCGGCCTCTGCTGGGACCTGTCTGCAGCTGGAACACTGCACCATCCTGGTCCTTCTCCCATCCCCTCTGACTGGCTTGAAAATACACAGGGAGCAAGAAAGGAAGGGGCAAAGTGAGGGGAGCTGCTTTGGCGGGGAGACTTGCTGTGGGTCTGCTTGTATCAGGCCAGGCAGGCAGGTTGGGGGTCCTGGATGAGCTCACCCAGTGGCCAGTGCCCTGTTAGCTGTGCCACAACTGCAGAGAACCCACATACACAGAGCCATGGCCTCAGGCCCCGGTCAGTAGCATCTCACATACGCACAGTATCACTTTTTCCAGCATTTGTGGAAGCTGTCATGATAAATGAAATGGAAAATCATTTACAAGCCTTACAAAAGCCTTGGTGCTCAGAACCCCTTTCAGCCCCTGTCCCCAGTGCTCAGTGGATGGGTGCACACTTCCCCTTCTCTCAGCAGAGCATACTGGCCGTGACCACTTCCAGCCCAGTGTTCTAGGACAGTGGACAACCAGTGCTGTGCACATCAATGCCCACATCCTTGAATATCCTGTAAACGGATGACATGAATGTAGAAAGGGCTTCCATGGAAATTCAATGGATGCGCTGGAAAGCCACAGCGAGAGCTGTGGTTAGGTTGGTGTGGGCAAAACAACTAGTATTGGGGGCAGGGAGCCGTGACAGCCTAGGGTTTGGATCCTGGTTACTTTACCACCTTACACTGTGTGGAGAACGTCACCTGGTCTGCTGTGGTTTAAACAGGAATCTGACAGCAGCCCCAGTAAGTGAGCCCAAGCACTGGGAAAAGATCTTAGCCCTCTGCAAAAATCAGCAAATGCAATACGTTTTTGTTTTAGGTTAAAATAAAATGTTTGAAGTACATACTATCATGTCTTATAAGTCCTTGCTTAAAGTCACTTTTCAATATGCCACCCAGCCAGCAGTTCCAACTTTGATGGCTACTTTTGGTCATTCATGGGTCTTAGAAATATATCTGTAATCATGCTGGAGTCTGCAGGGGTGTTTGTTTTGTTTTGTTTGTAACATTGGGGAGGGGTGGGTCCCTCTCTTTGAAAAGGTTGTAATGTAAAGCATGCTCTACAACAGACACGTGCTGGGCAATAGGCCAACCCAAGAAGCCCCTTCCTCAGGTCGCGTGAAGGGCAACTCGCAGGCTCCAGTCTTTTCTCAGCAGGATATGAAGTCGTCAGGATGATGTGTTGGGTGGCATGAGCTGGCTGGGAGGGCTGCCAGGTGTGGTGGGGGGAAGGAAGAGGGGGCAAGAGGGCTCAGGAGGACCCTTGCCGGATGAGGATGGGAAGAGGAGCTGCAGGCTGGGGACGGGGTGGCAAAAGCATAGTGTGCCACACAGAGTGGAGTTCTTGTGAAGTTTGCTTGCAACTTGGGGGGGGGGGAGATGTACTGGGGTATTTGGTGAGGGGGAGGCACCAGCAGAGGGGTTGCAGAGTCCCAAGGGTGTCAAGGGCCCAGGAGCAGTCCCCTGGGGCCTGAGAGTCTGCTGTGGACCGCAGTGGACCCTCCACCACATGCCCCTGGGCAAGGTCTCATGAGGTAATGCACTCGCAAGGTGGTGCTGGGGAAGCGTGGAGCTGAGCGCCGCTGTTTTCTGGTGGTCATCCAGCTGTTCTGCTCACCTGTTACAGGGACTGGCTTAGAGGGAAGTAGAGCTGGCGACCAGGGAGGGAGAGTGGCAGGTGAGGTAGACCTCGAGCAGGAGGCAGACGGAGGGCACGGGGCAGGTGGTCAGGGCAGGCACGCACAGAGGGCGGGTGGCTGGTCTAGACGAGTTCCCTGAGGCTCTGAGAGGGCTGCCTGGTGCTGAGCGGCCAGAGGCCCCCACAGGTGCAAGGCTCTCTCCCACCTAGCCTCAAAGGGGCGTTTCAGCCTGGAGGGCCGGGCAGGGCACCATGGGCACGGAACGTGGAGAGATGCAGCCAGGAAGGTGGGGGCCTGGGTTCTGTGGAGTTCACAAAAAGAAAGCAGCGGGGTTGTAGAGGCTGGCTTTCTCCAGAGGGCACCTCCTGGGAGGGTGGTCTGTCCCTGTGCCCCAGCCAGTGTTTCTGGCCTCAGGGCAAGAAGGGGGTTTTATCTCCTCAGGAAAATGGGGCTTTAGTCCAAAAATGTGTGTCCGTCGTATTAAAAAAAACACTAGAGCATTTGGGGTGGGCGCAAGCTGGGTTCTGCCCCATGCGATGTTGGCCAGGCACACAAGTTGTAAGGTGGGAGGGGGCTGTTGCACGTCCAGCCTCACTTCGCTGGCCTTTCCGGGGAGTCGCGTGTCCAGCATCTGCCCTTGGGAGGGATGAAAGATCCACACAGTTCTGGACACAGGGTGATGCACCCCTCACCAATGGCACTTCATGGGAGAAAGGGGGGCCTCAAGAGGGACAGTTTATGCTCTTTGGCCCCTAGGAGGTCCCTGCAGGGCAGCCATCACTAAGAAGCTCCCCTGGGTCATGGGACGGTCACTGTTGGGTGAACCTGCTCTGAGCTGGGCCCAGGACAAGCAGGGTCTCCCACTGCCAAGCCGAGCCCTGGGGGCAATGCCCCCCTCAAGCGTCCCTGCCCCGCCCTGGCCCCCTCCCCTACTCCTGGGTGACTTGTCCTTGTGTCTCCTCCAGTGTCACCTCCCTGGACACCCGCCACATGCCTCTTCCTCTTCTCCATGGCACTCCTCTTTATCAAAAAGGGTCTCACTGATCTGTTTGCTCATCCAGCTCCCCAACCCCAGTATGAGCTCTGTGATGCACAGACGGATGCTCCACTCTGTGTCCCCGAGCCTGGAGCAGAGCCTGCACAGCAGACTTGATTCCCAGAGGGTAGGGTGACCAGCAGCAGGGCCCAGGGGTGGGTTGGTGGGTGTGAGGGTGGAGGGCCTCGGCCCGGGGCAGGTACCCGCTGCAGCTCGTGCTAAGTAATTTAGTGCCGGGAGAAGCAGCACAGGGCCCTAGTGAGCAGGCCAGGGGAGCTGAGCAGAGGAGGCTGACAGCAGGTCGGGGGCACTTTCCTAAGGTGAGAGATGGCCTCTGGCCTGAGTGAGGACAGGGTGTGATGCTGACACCACAGCCCAGAAGCCCCCATCCCAACCCCTCTGCACCCCCAGGGCTGGGCAGCCACTAGACCATGTGAGGTGACCTGAGGTCACCTCTGTGAACAACACTGGCCCTCCCCAGGAGGGAGGTAATCCCTTTTGTTTCCCTTTCAGTCCCTTCCTTGGAGGAGAAAGTCCCGGTTTGGTGCCACTGTGGCCCTCCCTCGGCTGGCAGGCGCTAATCCCTGTCATGAGCAGTCATGAGCAGGCCCTCCTGCAGGCCGCGGTCCTGACCAGCGGCCCCCGAGCGGAGATTCAGGGTTCCTGCTCCATGCTGAATGCTCTGGCTTTCCACTTGAAGTGGGAATGTAAAGTCATTTTAAAAGTGCATCTGTTTTAAGTGAAAAGCACAAATCAATTTACAGAAAACCATCCAGTAATGAACAGCAGGTGACCAGGTTATGCTGCAGCCCCCGGCACTGGGGGTGCTCGGAGCCGAGGGCCTGGTGGAGGCTGCGCCCTGCAGGCCCGCAGCCAGGCCATCCTCAGGAAGTCACCCGGCTCCTCACGCCTTAGTTTCTACTTCCGTGAGGTCATGCCCATCTCCTAGGCATACTGTGAGGCTGATGTGAGATGACACGTGTGTGCGAGGACAGGTGTGAGCGCAGCTGCTGGGGGACCCATGCGGGGTAGAGGTGCAGGCTGTCCCCTTGGCCGTGGCTGCAGCAGCACCTTCTTCCTGGTGGCTGCAGCCACCAGAGGAAACTTGGCATAGACTCAAAGCGCAAGAACATATGGATACAAGTCCGTGAAGAGCTGGCCAGGCCTGGGACTGTGACAAGACCATTAGGGTGACATATACAGACAAGTCCAGTGACGCCTGCTTTAGGGCACCTGGCTATGCAGGTACAGCGCCTTTGAGCACTGGTAACACCCCCGTTTTGGAGCCGCAGCACCTGATCAGGCAGCGTAGAGGCGCAGAGTTGAAAGGGGAGGGAAGTCCGTCAAAGCTGGGCGAAGAACCAGGCAGGGCAAAGGACATCAGCTTATCAGAGACCAGAGAGGAGCCGCCGCCACCTCGCAGGCCCTGCGGGTCCAGGCCGGGCTCTGGGAGACCTAAGGAGGAGTCTGGACAAGGACCTCAGTGCAGCTCAGGCAGGAAAGGGCATAAGCCCTGGATTACAGCACACCAGGTGGGCAAGGGGAGTGGCAACAGCTCCTTATCAAGAGGGGAGGAAACCTGATCATCAGTGATAGCCACAGGCAGAGGCTTTTTCAGACCTTTGGTTTCTGAAATAGAGCCACAGCAGAGCTGATGCAGGGACAGCAGTTCTGGAGGGCTGGTCAGGGACCTACCGGTACCCTTCAGAAGAAGATGGAAACGGTGTGGGTGGGTCCAGGCCTAGAGGGAGCCGCTTCTGGCCCTGAAGCCAGCAGTAGAGGTGTGTGGACACTAACATGTCAGGGAACCCTAACGTGTCTGCTCCTGCCAGTCCCTGCAAACCCTGAGACTTGGGCCTCCTGAGGCTTAGAGCAGTGACTTCCCTGAGGTCACAGATGCCCAGGACAGCCCCCCACTCCAGGTCACCACAGAGCAGCTGCTGGGTGCCCAGGTGGAGCTGACAGGTGGAAAGGGCAGGTGTCTGGGCAAGCAGGGGGCGGGGTGGGAAGCAGAGGAACACTGGTGCAGAGTCACAGCCCCACCCAGACAGGTTGAGGCTCTGCCTCCAGGGGAACCAGAGTTAGGCAGCCCTGGGGAGAAGGACAGGCCCAGGACCTCAGCCACCCCCGGGCTGGGTACTCTGCTAAGGCAGGGTGTCACGCTCTGGGCATGCGTCATATCTGCAGGAAGACTGGGGGTCGTCAATGCACTGGGTGTGTAGCTTCACTCTGCCTTGCTGGCCCTGTGACCTGTGCTGCCCTCAGCCTCTGGGTCCCTATCCCCACCGCCCACACAGCTGGCCATCTGAGTGGCCTCTGCTTGGGCCTCAGACATGTCTCACCATCCAGTCTGAGTGCAGGTCTGTCTCCTCAGTGGGACCAAACTACCTCCCCGGCGGGTGAGAAGGGCCTCAGCCCCTCCCTAGCTCACCCCATTCAGGGCTCAATGTTGAGCAAGCTTGCCTTGGAGCAGGGAGGAAGCCTGGAGAGTGAGAGGCTGTGGCTTCTTGTCTCGCTCTCTCTCAGAGGAAGCAGGAGCCTGTTCCGGAGGGAGCCCCACCCACCATGCCCAGGCTGATAAGCCCTTTCTCTCCTTGGAGACCCTCTGGCTTAGCCCGGCTTGGGCACTGACACCTTGAGTGACTACGGCTTTGGGCTCCCTTCCCAGTGGGGGAGGGCCTAGAGGGGCTATTCAGAGAGCAGTGGGGTGGGGGGCTGGTGCTCCACAGCCTTGCTCGGCCTTGGCCCCTAACTTTCTGTGAGCGAGGGTGACAGCGGGCCTGGGTGGGACGTTGCTGGAACTCTGTGCCAGGCTGTGGGGGTGTCTGGGGAGAGTGGTGTCCTGGCACGGTGAGAGTCCACATAGCAGAGTACCAGAGGTGGCGGCATCATCCTCCAGCACCATGTCCCCACCCCTGACTCAGGGCTGTCACCCAACGTCTGTGACATGAACACCGACTTGAGAGCTGTATCTGCAGGAAGGGGCACTGTGATACGAGGGCAGGGCAGGCCTGCCAGGCAGGGAGCAGGGTCGGGGCTAGGGTAGGGCGGGTCTTATAGGGAACAGTCAGTGTGTGCGCTGAAGTATCTGGCCTTGAGACTGCAGCTTTCAGCCAAAGGGTCCCTGAGTGAGCTCTGGGTTTGGGGGGTCACACCCTGGCAACCCTTAGGTGTACAGGCAAGTGGGCAGATGAGTCAGGGAGACCCATGAGAGGCCTTGATAGAATTTGTCAAGAGCAATGATCGAAGGAGCTAGTGTCCCGTGGCTGCAGGGGAGCCCCAGCTGGTCCACATGTCCACACTATGCCCACCGTGAGCACACCTGTCACTGCCAGCCTGCTGTCCAGACCTTGGGTGTCCTGAACCCACCCGCCACTCCGTCGCCAGGCACCGTCCATCTGCCTCCCCCCAGCACTCGCCCACACCGTTGCCCTCTTGCCTGGACAGCTGTGTGCAGGCGCCTCCCCTGGTCTATGAATGCCGTTCACACATAGGGCAGACCCCTCACTGCTTGCTCAAACCCTGGTGGCTCCTGACTAGCTCAGGGAAAAAGCCTGAGCCCCATAGTGACCTCCTGATTTCAGCCTCACACTCTCAGCACCAGCTCGTTCCTGTCCCTCAGACTGGCCAGGTATAGTCCCACCTAAGGGCCTAGCTGCTGGCTGTTCTACTTCCCTGCCAACCTGCTCAGGAGCACCTGTCACCTGTTGGGAGGCTGGCCCACCTTTGCAGCCCTGCAGCCTTCAGCTGACCCTACTCTGAGCTCAGAACATTATGCCACCACTGTTTATTTGCCACCTTTGATCTGACTCCCACTCCGTTCCCCTGTGTAAACTTGGACGCAGGTCTTTGCCTACTCCGGTCAGCAGTGCCCCCCAACTTCCCCCGATGCCAGGCTCAAAGCCCCGGCCTAGTAAGTAACTGGGGAGATGAAGAGCTCCCCTCAGCCTCTCACCGGCCGGAGTCCATTTCTCCTGTCCATGTGCACCTATGTATTCACACACTTGTACATGGACCTATGTACACAGGCACATACCTAGACCAGTGCACACACACGTACTCAGTCCTACAAACAGACACATGCACAGATCTGCACACATGCAACCACAGACACACACATGGGAACACACACAAGCACACACCAGCTGTGGTCTCCTCTTGGTCAGCCCTGCACCTCCTCATACCCCATGATCTCTGTACAGCCACGCTGCTCTTCCTTACGGTAAGCTCCCACCCACATAGGCCTCTGCATATGCTTGTCTCCTGCCTGGCCTTTCTGTTACTCCTCAGTAATTTCCAGCCAGGCCCAGCCATGCTGTGCTGGGGTCCTGGGTGTCAGGTCCTGGGGACCGGTGATCAGTTATGGGTCAGGGAGCAAGGTGGTCGTCATACCTTTGTCCCTGAGCCAACTGGGAGAAGCCTGGAAGGGAGGTAAATCTAACTGACAGCCTCATGTAAAAGCAGAGAGGCTGAGGCTCAGAACAGGTGGGACTGTCTGAGGTCCCATTTGGAACTCAGTCCTAGGCCTCCCTCCCATGCCCGTACACAGCCCTGCCCTCCATCCCCCACCAATTCCACAGCACTGAGCACTCATTCCTCCCCACCAAGCATGGCGGAACCCCACTGAGCTGCAGGGAGAGCTGTGTAGGGTCTTCAGCTTGTTGATTCTGGTTACCTAAAGGGAGAGGGTATGCCTAGCAGAGGACCCACCTCAGGTGGGACTGGTGGTAGCTGCCCCGTACAAATGGCAGACAGCTTGGCTGGACAAATGTGGCCAGCACCTGGCCACAATCTCCCTTTCACTCCCAGGTTGCCCTGTGGTTACTGGTGTTCACTAGGCACGACCTTGTGGCCAGCCCCAGACTGCTCACCTGATTCTCAGACGCCCTGCCCTTGGCCTTGAAGTTGGGCACACACTTCCTGAAGCACAAGTCACAGCTCCTCAGACGGGGCACCTTCTGGCCGAAGGCTGTGGGGCGAGGTTCCACCCTCCTAGGGCTGTCTACAGGGTGGATGATATGGGCCCAGAGCAGCTCACCACTGGTGAGTGAAGCCAGCACTGGCCACGGGCTGCCTGCTTCTCCCAGACCACACTCATGTGACCTTCCACCCTTTTTTGTGTGTGTGTGATAAAATATATGTCACATAAAATTTACCATTTTAACCATTCTTAAGTGTATGGTTCACGAGTAGTAAATACATTCATAAAGTGCAACCATCACCATCATCCATCTCCAAAACTTTTTCATCTTCCCAAACTCTGTCCCCATTAAACAACTCACCTCTCCTCCCCTGGCCCCCACCATTCTCCTTTCTGTTTCTATGAATTTGATGTCTCTAAGGGATCGTAGCAGTATTTGTCATTTTGTGACTGGCATATTTCATTTAGCATAAAGACCTCAAGGTTCATCCATGAATGGCATGTGTTAGAGTTTTCTTACATTTTAGGGCTGAGTAATATTCCCTTATAAGGGTAGACCAGTTTGCTTAACCATTCATCTGTCAGTGGACACTTGGGCTGCTTCTGAATTTTAGCTACTATGAATAATGTTGCTACTAACATGGGTATACAAAATTCTCTTCAAGACCCTGATTTTAATTCCCTTGGGTATATACCTAGAAGTGAAATTGCTGGATCATCTGGTGGTTCTATTTCTAATTTTTTGAGGAGCCTCCATACTGTTTTCCACAGCAGCTACCCCATTTTACATTCCCACCAGCAGTGCACAAGGGTTCTGATTTCTCTACATCCTCACCAATGCTCCTTATTTCTTTTTATTGTAGCCATCTATATAGGTGTGAGGTGGTGTCTAATTGTGGTTTTAATTTGCATGCCCTAATGATTAGTGATGTTGAACATGTTTTCATGTTTTTTTAAATAAACTTTTTTAAATGTTTATTTTGTCTTTAAGAGAAAGAGAAAGAATGGGGGAGGGCCCAGAGCAGTCTCCATAGTTGTACATCATTAGTTGTGACATGGTTATATTCCACACAGGTGGATGTGGAGCTGTGTAGGGCAAGAACTGAACTAAGGGCCTCCTGCATAGGAGATGAGAGCCTTCACTGCCATCCCAGTGGTTACCAGTTGTGCTGCAATTCAGCACATGGGTTTTCATGGGCTGGGGCCAGGGCTCGATCCCTGGACCTTTGGTTGCAAGGCAAGCACTCAATTTGGTGAGCTGTCCCAGCATTCTCTTTTCATGTATTTATTGGTTATTTGTATGTTGTCTTTGGAGAAATGTCTTTTTAAGTTCTGCCCAGTTTTTACTCAGCTGTTATTGTTGAGTTTTAGGAGTTTTCTCTATATCCTAGATTTTAGCCCCTTCTCAGATATATGATGTGTAAGTATCTTCTTCCAATCTGTAGGGTGCTTTTTTAACCTGTTGATACTATCTTTTGATGCACAAAATATTTTAGTTTTCATGAAGTCCAATTTGTTAATTTGTTTCTTTCATTGGCTGTGCCTTTGCTGTTATATCCAAGAAATCATTGCCAATTGTCATGAAGCCTTTGCCCTATGCTTGCTTCTACTAGTTTTAGATCCTCCGTTTAGGTCGTTGACCCATTTTAAGTTAATTTTAAGTTAAGTTAGGTAAAGGCCTCACCACTTTTAAGGAAATCCCAGCCTGGTGGGAAGGACCAGAGAAAGGGAGGACGTGGTGGGGAGAGGCACAGGTAGCAGGGAGGGGACAGGTGCGCGCTGGCAGGGCTGGCAGCCATGTGTGAGCTGCCCTGTGAAGAACAGGCAGAGTTCTAGCACAGGAGCAAGATGAGAGGAGCTGCTGGAGAGAGCCATGCAGGGTGACAGGGAGCCCTCCAGAGAACAGCCTGTGCCAGGCTGGCCTGGCGGGCTCCCGAAGCCCCAGTTGCAGGGGAGGGATTTGGGTTTGAGAGGAACCTAAGTCAGGGCAACCGCATGTGGCGCCTGCTCTGCGTGGTGGTAGGAAACTGTCTTACATGACCCCAGGCCATGTCACTTGCCTGGGCTGGGCCATGTCCCAAGAGTGGGGTCACTATAGGATGCCCCGAGACATAGAGACTTCGTACCTGCTTGTCTCAGGTGGCAGCAAACAGTAGGAGAAACCTGCTCTTCACAGTGATCTTTGTTCCTGTCACTGACCAGCTGAGGGAGGATAGGTCACGTTAGGCCTGTCTACCTCACATTTGAAAATACAAAATTGAGAAAAATGGTAATGATAACATGGAGCCAGCATTGCCTTTGGGAGGGAGGATGCTGGCATCCCACAGGAGCGGTAGCATCGGCCAGGGGTGCCCTGGGGGTCTCTGGAGAGAGCAGAACACCCGGGCAGCTAGCTGAGGGCTCTGGGCTCTGGTCTGCACCAGAGGGGCAGGCAGATCATCAGCAGGGAACAAGGAGCAGCCCCGGGACCTTGCGTGGTTCACTCATGGCCCAGGGTGGAGAGGCAATCCCAAATGCCACAAGAGACAGGCCTCCTCAGTGCCAGGACATTCATTTACAGACCTTTCTTATGACAAAAGACATTGAAGGAAATACAGGCAATATGGTAAAATGCCAAGAAAAAACTAATTCCACAGCCCAGAACTCAGTGCTACTTGGGGGATGATGGCCCCGGCCTCTACTTGCATAGCACATGCATGTACATGTGTGCGCACATGTGCTGCATGTATTACATACATGTCCTGCAACATATGCTCCACAGCACGCCTGTACCCAGCTGGGGGTCATCGCAGAGCTTCCTTTCTAAGCGTAATTTCAGCCTCCTTGACCCACCATCTGTTCACTCACCACTCCCTCAGCAGCGCCACGTCCAGAGTGTTTCCTAGTGTGCCCCTCGTCCATAGCTGCGGGCGGTGGGACTGCCGAGAAGCAGGAAGGCTCCTCCACTTCTCCAAGTCTGATTGCTTCCTCCTCCCTCCCACCAGTGCATGCTGAGCCTCTGGACGCCTGCCTTGCCCTGAACTCAGTGATTCCCAGTGCTCTGGACTTCTCTGACCTGTCCTGCCTCCCACACCTGGCCACTCCCCTGCCCTCCCCACCCCCCAGCGTCTGCTCCCCCTACTCAGCTGGCCCAGCCTGAGCCTCCCTCTACCTTACCCACGCAGAGGGAAGCCACCCTGCCCACCAGAGAGCCCCAAGCCCCGGCTGCTGTCCACCCCGTGGTGCTCCTAGCCTAGGGCTTCTGCATCACCCTGCGCCCTGCCTGTGTGCTCGCTCCTAGAGCTGGCCACCTCCTCCTAGTCAATGTCCTGGCCTGGGAGAGAGCAGGGTTGACCCAGTTCTTGTAGGAGGTGGTAAGAGTGGAAGGCACCCAGTGACCTCAGCCCAGAACCCCACCATAATAAACCAGAGAGAGGCCGAGCCCCATCAGGACTACAGCACATGTGGTACCGCCCCAGGAGCTACAGCATTGGGTGCCTGGGGCATCATAGCGGAGCCACCGTGTTGAATCCTAACCACCACCAGATGGGGAGACCGGGACTCTTGAAGCATGAGGTCGCCGGGTCCAGTGGGCAGGAAGGGGTGGTGGGGCCTGGGTTTGTTTCCCCCACTTTGAAGACCCTCAGGCCAAGGTCACGGTATAGCGCTGGGCACCCTTTCCTCGAATACCCAGCTTCAGCAAACTAGCTGCAAGACGGGCTTGGGGGCGGTGGCCAGTGTGTTTGTTGGCTTGAGGTCTGGGCACCAACTCTGCGGAGCTCCATGGAGGGGAGGGGGCTGGGGTCCTTATTCCCCAGGCAGCTTTCTACTGTCCTGAAGGCTCTTTCCCCCAGTGGGAGGAGGCTCACGCTGTTCTCTGTGTTGGCAGGTAAAGGGCGGATGCCCGAGGCAGGGGGGCCGCAGGGAGCACCTGAGCAGTGGCACTGGTGGCCGGCCTTCCAGCCGCACTTAGCAGCATCGCCACAGCAACCGGGGACCAGCCGGCAGCAGCCGAGGCAGAGGCGCGCGGACGGCCTCCCCGCTTTGGGAGGACAGGGAATGACTGCTTCGAATCAGGCCTGGAGGCAGCCTGGGGAGGGGGAGCGTCCCTAGAGGGACGCGTCCCACGGCAGAGCGCCATGCCGGCTGCAGAAGAGGCGCTGGGGCCGGGGCTGCCGTGGGGCCTGGCCCTACCCCGCCTCCCGCACTGAGCACCCGGGCCGCTGGGCTCTGTCTGCCAGCACACCGCTCTCCTCAGCGTCCCCACGCCCTCAGGGCGCAGGGAGAGGCGCCCGTCCCTGCGCCCATCTGGGCCCGCGGCGGCCGGACCATGGGATGCCGGCAAAGCTCGGAGGAGAAAGAGGCGGCGCGGCGGTCCCGGCGCATCGACCGCCACCTGCGCTCGGAGAGCCAGCGGCAGCGCCGCGAGATCAAGCTGCTCCTGCTGGGCACCAGCAACTCGGGCAAGAGCACCATCGTGAAGCAGATGAAGATCATCCACAGCGGCGGCTTCAACCTGGAGGCCTGCAAGGAGTACAAGCCCCTCATCATCTACAACGCCATCGACTCGCTGACCCGCATCATCCGCGCCCTGGCCGCCCTCAAGATCGACTTCCACAACCCCGACCGCGCCTACGACGCGGTGCAGCTCTTTGCGCTGACCGGCCCGGCCGAGAGCAAGGGCGAGATCACGCCCGAGCTGCTGGGCGTCATGCGGCGGCTGTGGGCCGACCCCGGGGCGCAGGCCTGCTTCGGCCGCTCCAGCGAGTACCACCTGGAGGACAACGCCGCCTACTACCTGAACGACCTGGAGCGCATCGCGGCGCCCGACTACATCCCCACCGTGGAGGACATCCTGCGCTCTCGCGACATGACCACGGGCATCGTGGAGAACAAGTTCACCTTCAAGGAGCTCACCTTCAAGATGGTGGACGTGGGGGGGCAGAGGTCGGAGCGCAAAAAGTGGATTCACTGCTTCGAGGGCGTCACCGCCATCATCTTCTGCGTGGAGCTTAGTGGCTACGACCTGAAGCTCTATGAGGACAACCAGACGGTGAGTGGCTGGCTTTGCCTCTGCTTGTTCCTGCCACTGCTGGCTCTGGGTGTGTCACAGGGCCGGGTGGGAGAGGCTGCCATCAGCAGGGGCCGGGGCAGAGACCATCGAGGTGTGTCTCTGGAGCTGAGTGTGGAGCACAGGACCTCAGCGCATTCCTGCTGTCAGGACGTCTAACCCAGAGGGCAGCTCTCGGTCGGCATCCCAGCCCAGGAGGCCCAACTCTGACCTCAGTGCCCTGACAGGCCCTCAGGGCTCCAGCACCATCCAAGTGACCACCACACCCCAGGGCTCCACTGGAAAGGGATGCCTCCTTGGCTGTAGCTGCCCTCACCCAGCCACAGACACACAGACACACAGACAGCACTGCCCTCTGAGCATGTACAGTCCCCAGTGATGGCAGCAAGAACTCGAGGTGCAGAGGGCCAGCCCTCTGCTGAGCAGGGCCCAGAGGAGGGCCCTTGGCTGCCTGGGGCTCAGGGAAGACTCCTAGGGAGCAGGCAGGGGAGGCTCGGCCCCGCAAGGGGCTGTGCTGTAAATGAGGTTGGAGTGTGGAGCAATCAGGTGCATGGAGGCTAACACTGGAGACCCGGACGGGGGTTAGTGGCTCTGCAGGACAAGACAGGACAAGGCCTAGGCCAGGCATCCAAGGTTCCTGGTGGAAGCTCAGTGAGTACGTGAAGCTCCCACCAGTCCCAGGCACTGTGCTGGTCCTGCAACAGCAGCCACGGCCCGACAGCCATGCAGGTCCCGAGAGTCTGGTAGCAGCGGGGTTAAGAACTGTTTCCGGTGCTTAATCCTTGGGTTGGGCAGAGGAGGGTGGATTTTCTCAGACCCCCAGCCCAAGCTGAGAACCACTGGTTGGGGGCGGGGGGTAGAAGTGGGTACAGTACACAGAGGTGCCAGGGGGCAACCAGAGCACAGTGCTGAGCTGCTGGGGGCTTGAGGGGAGCTGCCGGGCAGGGGGACAAGCGGACAGCATGCCATAGGCCCAGCTGCGGCAGAAGGCCCAGTGCACAAGGTGCCACAGCTCCTTGGGCTCCCAGGAGTGGGGGCACGGGGCATGCGGCCTGACGGGACTGCCATGACCAGGGTGTCCCTGCAGCAGACGTTTTGTGTCACACAGGAGCACTGAGCAGAGACTCAGAATCTGCCCTCAGGGGGCCTTTGATTCTGGATAGGGGCACAGAGGCGAGCGGGTCCGCAGGAGCTGCAAGGGCCATGAGGCCGTGGGTGCCAGGGGCTTGGGGAGGTGGTGGCTGGCAAGAACCTGGGGGTAGAGGTAATAATGCTCATGGGGGGCCCCACCACACTGGGAAATAGTGGCCAGCCGCTGGGGTCCAGGAAGGGACTCACTTCTTCTCCCCATCTTTTAAGGCAGGGGGTGGCTTTATTTTGGGGGTTCAGCCAGGGAGTCGTACTTGAGTCTGTGGCCCCTGAGGAAGTGTGTGGATGGCTGCAGCCTGTGGGCACTTTGCCAGGACCTGCACATTTCTTCTGGGTGGAGAGAGGGGCTGTGGCTCTCCTCAGGTTTGCGGAGACCCAGCCTCTTAGAAAAGGGGAAGCAGCCTCAGGCAGCCATCGAGACAGGAGGCAGGTCCTCCTCACTTCTCCTCTGTGGATCTGGAGTGCTCCCCAGAGCTGTTCTGTGCCCAGGTGGCAATGGTGTCCCCTGTGGGAGTGGCCTGGGCCAAGGACGTCGCGTCCATGAGGGCAGGCCTGTCTTGCTCCCAGCGCTGTGTGGTCTTGGGATTCTAGTCACTCTTACGCTTCTGCCTGCCCCACTTCAGTGCCATGTGTGTCCTGTGCAGTGGAAACGTCACAGCAGGTGAGCAAGGCCCAGGCTCCTTGATGAGGCTGACGAGGCTGTGAAGTGAAGCGAGGTTCCCAAGCGAGGCAGTGCCAGGGCGGGGCTAGCAGCCGGCTCTCCAGGCTTTGGGTTCTGCTGTGTCCTGAGGCTGGTAATAGCCAGTGTTTAGAGGCCTTCTGGGGGCTAAATCTCTGGCTGCCTCCTTGGTCATCTCGAGGGCCAGTGTGGCAAGTTCCCTTGGTGCCGGGCTGGTCTCCCAGACGCTCAGTTGCCAAGCCTGTGTCCGCAGGTGCGCCAGGACATGCTAGGCAGGGTGCCTGGGCCCAGAGTTGGTCCCATTTTCATGGAGGTATTTGGCTTTCATCTCTGCTCTCTGAACCTGTCAACCAGAAGGCGGCCCAAATGGCCTCAAAGATGGGCCCAGGGCCAGGCCCTCTCCTGCCCGAGGCCCTCCTGGGTCCTCCTGCCTCCTCTCTGCCTCCTCCTCTCCACTCTGGCCTGCTTCGGCTTCATGTACCTCCACAAGCTCTGCTCTCTCAGCCTTTAGCGCGAGGCCACCCTGCCCATCATCTGCCTGCCCACCTGCTCCTGTCCTTCAGGTCTCGTCTCAGGTGTCACCTCTCTGAGAGGCCTTCCCTGACCTCAGTCTGGTGCCCGCATACCCTCTGTTGGAGTCATTCATTACGGGCTGGGTCCCAGCTCATGTGTGAGTGAGTGGCTGCACAGCTGGGCTGGGTGGACAGGCAGCCCCAGGGGCCTCACACCTCTAGCCTTCTGTCCCGATCCCCATGGGGGCCCCAGTGGGAATCCCTGGGTAGGAACAGTGGACTAGCTGTAGGGTTCTCTGTGAGGCCCACGCTTGCCTCTTGGACGTAGCCAGGCTCTGGGACCATCGGGCATTTTCTAAAGGGAGGGGCTGGCCCCCAGCCTGCCCCCACTGCACCCCCACTGCACCCTGGCCTCAGCAGGCCTTGGGAGGTGGCTGTTCACCAGAAAAGGAAATTCTCGATGAGAAACTCAAGGGAGTGAGCCTGGAAATTCACTGGATTCCAAATGGTTCTGACCTTTCATGTTCTACCAACAATATCGCTGGATGGAAAACAAACAGGCTGCTGAGGAAAGACAATATCCTCTGCGATTCCTCCTGCCGGCTGGCCAAGGAGGTGGGCTGGCCGCCCAGGGAAGGGCCAGGCCAGGCCACGAGGACAGCCGGCCTCTCCCGGCGCCTGCAGCAGCCTCTGTCACCACCCCTGGCATGCCTCTTTTTGTGCCCTTGCCCTCCTCCCGCCTGCTGCCATCAGGACTGGGACGGGGCTGCCACCCCGGCCTTCTCTGGGAGGGCCCAGAGCTGTTTCTCTGGGTCCTGGCAAAGGCCAGGCGGCCAAGAACAGGCCATGCTGATATTTGCAGAAACGGAAGGAGCCTGGGGGCCCAGTGCCAGGCTCTAGACATAGCTCCTCAGAGCTCTGCTACCCCCACTCAGCTCCAAAGCCTTGTCTCCCCGACAGAGGGCTGGCAGAACCCCCTGCCCCCACTCCTGGCAGTGGAGCCTCAGCCCCCCACCCGCCAGCCAGCATTTACGTCAGCATGTTGCCAAGGGTAACGTCAGGATCTGGGCTCCCAGATGTACAGGGCTGCAGCAAACACAGGGCAGCACCTGGGCAGGGGGAAGCAGATTCTGGGGTGACCACTGACCACAGCAACAAGCCATGCCCAGCCTGAACAGCGGTTCCCAGCCCTTGTCCCATGGGTTCCCATCTCCCCATGCAGGCTTTGTAGGCACCAAGGGGCTCCAAAGTTGAGTGGCCTCTGCTGTCCCTACATGGGGCTCCCCTAGACATTGTGGGAAGCCAGAGCACAGTCCAGGGGGATGTCACCTGACTAATCATGTGGGGCTGCAGCTGTGCCTCCTGTCCCTGTGTCACCGGTAGGGGTATAGGTGGGGACACCCAGGCTTAGGACAAGTTAAGGGCCAGGCTGGGCTCAGGGCCCAAGCCTGTAGCTCTTGACAGCCGTGGGCCCTCCATGAGCCACGCCTGCTGCCCGCAGAGAGCCAGCCAGCCCTGTCCCCACCTGCCCTCCGCAGGAGCACCACTTCCTGGTGGTCAGCCTTCCCGCACTGCCTGCCCTGTGGCCCCTTCCACGAGTAAAGAAGACGAGGGCTTCAAGGTCAGAGGCTTAGCCAGGGCCCCACTCAGGCATAGAGGCCCCGCACCACACAGTGACAGCCCAGAGGCCACGTGCCTGAGGACCTGCCACGGGCTCCTCACTCAGCCTGCCGGCGGTCACAGGGGCTCTGCCCCCTCCTCGTTAGTGCCCTGGCAGGTGGGACCCCCCAACACCCTGCTGGGAACCTCAGGAAAGCAGAAAAGGGGGGTTGCTTGCCAGCCAGCCTTGGCCCCAGATGTGCCAATGGGCTGGCTGTGTGGCCACTTAATAGTGGAGGGAACCTTCAGAAGAGACAGATTACAAGGCCTGGTTGTAGAGTGTCCAGGTGTTCCCACGTGATAACCCACAGGAGCTCGCTCACCGCCCATGTCCTGGCAAAGCTGTCAGTGTCAGGCCTGCCGGTGCCCTTGCTGTGTGCTTGCTGTGCAGGTGCAAAGCCCTGGCTGAGGGCCAGATGCCAAGGGGAGCCCGACTGTCCCAGCTGCACATGGAGCTGGGAGAGGGGCCCCTCACACCCAGCACAGTCATGGTATCATTTCTGCAGACACTTATGGTGCCTGGGGACACCTGCCCCCTCCTTCAGGACCCAGCAGGGAGCAGTTCCCAGGGCTGTCCCCACCTTTGCTTTCATGCAGAACCAGCTGTGGCCACAGGTGGTCTGGGCCATAGCCAGACTCGCCTGGTGTCCCCATTGCTAACCCAACAGATAGCTGGTAGACATATTTCAAAGCAGGTACCATAGGGGACAAGTGGGACACAGGACATGCTCTTTAGGGGTCAAGTTCTATAGGTGGTAAGTGCTACACAGCCAGACTCCACAAACTGGGGGTCACCTCTCCCAGCCCTGGCCCATGGCCTATCTCCTTCCAGAAGAGCCTTCAGCCCCTCCCATCCCTGCACAGGTGACTGCACTCTCATCCCCCCAGCTTGTGTGGTGTATGCTGGGGTGCCGGCCTGGCACCCGCAGTGCTCAGCAGACATTTGTGGACTGGGAGGGAGGTGGGAAGGCTTGAGAAGAGCCAGCATTCAGTCCCTGGGCTCTTGAGTGCTCAGCCACTGGGTAACAGCCTTTCTGGGCAGGTGCTGGGCTCTCACGTGCACCCCTGAAGTGGGGGCTGTTCTATAGTATGTATCCCTATCCTACCACTGTGCTTTGTCATTCAGCCAGAAAAGAGGTGTCTTGTGCTTTCAAATGGCATTGTATCATGAGATGGCACCCGGAGGGCATGCATGGTACTGTGCTAAGACAGTCTTCTACTACGGGTAACGGGCCTGGTTCTGTGTGTTCAAAGGAGGTGATTACAAATGGGAAATGGCCAGCTGTGGTGACGCCCCCACTTAAATTTGGAAGGGACTTAACATATCCTTTAGTGTCCTCAACCAACCACCTTTGCAGATGAGGTAATTGAGGCCCAGAGAACATCCATTGCGTCCCAGGGCTGAGTCTGGCTCTCGGGGAGGCCCTGGCACTGCTCCCCAGGAATTCCGGGATCCCCATGCCCTGTGGGTACAGGATGTTCCAGGGAAGGCCTTGGGTCGTGGACTGACTGACTGTGGGGGCTGGGGGCTGTCCACAGGGAACCAGGGTTGGGGCCGCTGTGTCACAGCCTCCCTGTGGGAAGGGTGCAGAGCAGTCAGCTATGTTCAGGAGACGTGAGTGGCCACCAGGGCTGGCACTGCCCATTGCCCCCACCCCGTCTATGGCAGGACCACAGGGAGTCTGTGCAGGTCCCCATTCTGCCTCCTGTCCCTGACCTGGTTGAGGACATAGATCCAGGAATCCTGCCATGGGGAGTTGGGACAATGCCGGAAAGACATGCCACTGACCTGCCCAGAGGCCACCAGCCTTTTCTTATCAGGCCCTGGTCTCCTGGAGCAGCTCCTTCCAGTCTCACGGTGTGCTGAGACCATGTGCGACTTGTCTGCAACGTGTGCAAATCATGGTGACCCTGGGACAGCAGAGACCTCCTGGACCAGAGCCAGGAGATGGGGCCAGGTTCCCTCAGAGTGAATAGCCCAGGTGCAGAGCTGAAAGGCTGTGCAGAGGCGAAGGCAGTGAGGGAGAGCCAGCCCTCAGCAGGGCCATGATGGCCCCCCTGGGCAGGTGCAGGGCCCATTTGGCCGTGTACCCTCCCTAGCCAGGGTCCTCCTGGAAGCTCCGTCCAGCTCCTTCTCTTTGGAGACCCATTACCTCTCCCAAGCACTGGAGAGGCGTGATTGGCTGCTGAGGGGACAGGGACGTACTCACAACAGGATCACTGGTGGCCCTTGAGGCACTGTCAGCACTTGTAAACAGTCCCTCCACCTCCATGCAGGCTCCTCAGGCCCTGACCCCATCCAAGGTCTCTTGATGTATTGCCTGGCCCTTGTCTTAACTGTAATGGGGTTCTCACCTCAGTGGACCCTAAATTTGAGCCCATGGGCCCCACTCAGTGAATGGCTGATGGTGACGGGTATCTGCTTCCCAGAGCCCTGGGCTTCACATAGTTCAGGGTGCTGGCTCCAGGCCATCATGAGCAGGGGCAAGACGGAGGGAAGGTGGCCAAGGTAGCAGCCAGCAGCTATCCCTGCCTTGCAGCCCAGCCTGGCACTTGTTTGTGGCCCTTAGCACTTGCCAACTGACATTTCAGTTCCTTGTACTGAGATCACCTACCCTCTTCCCAGAGGGACATGCAGCCCTTGGGCCTGTGTCAGTAACAGCAGCTTCCTCCCTCCATCTCTCCTCCCCTGTTACACTGGGAGATTCTGAGGACTCCTGTTTCCTGTCTGCCTTTGTGCTGGGCTCCTTGCCCTGAGTAGGTCTCCATCAGCTAGATGTCAGAGGTCAGCCAATGAAGAGGACGAGGCAGGGCCCTGGGTCAGGCCTATCTGCTGCTCAGTATGTCCCATCCCTCTACCCCACCCCACCACCACAGGGGGTGGTCTGGGAGTCCTACTAGGGCCTTTTCATTTATCCCCCTCTCTTCATCCTTGAGCCTTCCAACCCCCAGGCACAGCCTGTCACTGAACCAGCTGGGTAACAAATGGGACCCCATCATCATTGCAGCTCCTCCACCATGACAGACTTTACCACGTGCCTTAGCAGAATCTGCGTGGGGGTGTCCATGGTGGTCCTCCCCAAACAGGAAGCCAACCTGCCTGGGCTCCAGTGGAGGCCTCCCTCTTGCCCTTGTGCTGCCCAGCCTGTGCCAGCAGAGCGGGCCCACCTGCAGAGGAGGGCGCTAAGACTGGGGCTCGTGGGGCAGAGCCTCCGTCTTGGCACCCAGTCCACTGGAGGGCAGAACCGGCCAGTACCAGCTCACAAGTGACACTGCTCAATGTTTAGGAAGTTTGTGAGCTGTTGACATCATGTTGGTAGCTTCAAATCAGCCAGATGACATTAGTAATTGCAGCATAGAACTCAGCAGATGCTTCAGATCAGCCCCCTCCCAGCGTGTTTAAATGATGTCCAGGCTACCAGGCCGGTGATTCCTGACCTGGCATGAGGGCCTGCCCAAGTTGGACTCAGTTATCCGTGAATTATGGATTCACTGTCCGAGTCTTTCTGAAGAGTTGGCAGTGTCCCGGTTTTTCAAGCCTCCTCTGTGACTCCTCAGCGATTCCCTGTTCTGGCTCTGTAACCGCATGTGTTATTTCCGTTCACGTTCATCGCGATTGAGAACTGTAATTTGCCAGAGTGGCTCCCCGCTCACCCGCCCCCCACCCCGTGCTCTCCCCAGGCAGATTTACAAGAATCCTGCGCAGAGAAGCAGGCCCGGAGCTGGATGGTTCCGCTTTCTCTCTATCAGCACGTTAGCGGACTAGCATGAGACCGTCTGCTCAAGCTGGGGCCTGTCCTGTGTTCTCCATCTGGGAGATACTCACTCAGGAAGCATTCCTTACACACCTACCTAGTATGTGCAGCAAGTCACCGTCTAGGGGCAGAGACAAGTGTCCTTTCCTCCCCTGAGGTCATTGACAGCCTGAGCAGTCCCTGGAGGGCCGCTTCCCCCAGCGCCATGCTCATGATAGCTGGCCTTGGAGCCCACCTGTGAAGTAGCTGTCTTTAAGTCCAAAAAAGCCAAGAGCCCTCCTGTGCCCCAGAGACCAACTTGCAGGAAAGTGGTCCCGTGCATCAGGATCAAAGCTGGGTGGATTGGGGTCAAGTTGGGGTGGTAATCTGGACTTGATCTGAATCTTGCAGAACCCTGCCTGGGCCAAAGGGGCTGTGGGGACAGCCAGCAGAGGCAGGACCAAGGGGGCTATTTGGGCTATGGAGAGCTAGGGCCCCAGGCACCCTGCAGCAGGGGCAAGGTCCCAGGGGCCCTGTCTGGTCCCCAGCACAGTCTGTGGCGGCCAGTGCTGCCTGGCACCCTGGGATAGTGGAGGTCGGGTTCCCCAGGGCTTTTGCAACCCTCCCATCAGTACACTTCCCCTCTGTCACTTGATCAGTTCTCAGTGCCTCTGGCCAGCAGAGCGCCTCTGTTCTGTACTCAGGAGCTTCCCGGCCCCACTCCTGCTCAGCCACCTGGCCAGCAGCGTAATTACTGTCCTGAGCGTGTTAGCTCTGCTCCTTACACACCTACATCAGAACATCTCTAGGTTGTAAGATGCAGATTACTGTTGTTTTAAGGGATTTTTATCAGCTGAAAACTGGAAAACCACTTCTCTACTCTTCAAAAACAAATTCCATAGAGGAGGCTCAGGGGGTGGGGTGGGGGCAGGCTGACTTGGGAACCCTCGGCAGCTGGTATAGATGGAGACACTATAGAGTGTGTCGCCCATGGCAGTCCCATGACTGTCCCTGAACAACACTGAGAAATGCTTCTGAGCTAACAGGATGTGGAGGGTACTCTTCACCCATCTACAAGGCCCCCTGAGGCCCCGTTGGTTCTGACCATGTAGAGTTTCTGGGGATAGAGGATTAACAGCTAGGAGGAGGGGCCCTGGGCATCTGAGGGGGACACCTGGGATGGAGAAAAAGGAGCCCCTACTCCTTCCTGTATGAGGTCCTAATGGCACCAGTGCCTCAGACCCAAAGAACAAGCTCAAGCTGGCCGGGAGCCTGGGAAGCCGGCTACAGCTCACCCCAGTCTGTCTCCATCTCCCCCTGGTCAGCATCTCCACTCATGCACTTTCTCTAATTTCATTAATAAAATCACAGCCAGCCAGAGGCCCTGAGCCTCATGTCCTGAGGTTTCCGCCAAGGCCAGCACAGCCCATAGCCCCACCAGCCTTTCTGGCCTTCGGTGACTCGGTGACTCTGAGAAGACTGATGGTGTCCTGACCAAGGAGGCCTGGAGTCGCAGGCCAGCATGGCCCAGCAGGGGGATGGCCATGGGCAAGTCTGCACAGCCTCCCTCCAGCAGTGACGCGGGAGCTGGGAAGCCTGTGACCTGCTTAACATTCCCCAGAAGCCACGGCCTCTGGCTTGTGGCCCAGGCTCCAGGAAACCAGGTCTGTTGCTAATTGCCAACCACCCAGGGGAAAAAACTTCTGGGTCAGCTGATCAAGGCAACCTGTGGTTCTTGGGCAGTGTCCTGCCCCCAGCCTGACAGGAAAGACACTAAAGGGAGACGTCTGTTCTGTGGCCCTTTGTTCAGTGCCCAGTGGGCTCCCAAGCATGTGGTCCCTTCTGGCTCCTCTTAGCCTCGTCTGCCTGAGGACAGGACCTCTGGGGTGAAGTTCCTGGCCGTACATGGCCCCTGGCCCTGCACAAACTCAGCTTGAACATGGTCTTGGCTTCCTCATCTATAAAGGAGGCTGGGCCCTCAGCTCAAGGACAGAAAGACATAGTTGTGACGACACCTGCTATTGCCTGTGTCTGTGCATGGCGCCCACAGGACCTGGAGCTATGGGCTTGTGCTCTGATAAAGGAGAATGCCAGGCATCAGAGCATAGACCCCAGGTGGCTGGGCAGGTCAGTGAACCTCTGCTGGTCCCTGTGGCCTCACCTGTGACCCTGTTGACACTATTTGGTTCAGGTGGCTGGGAAGTCTGTGTGGGAACAGGGGCGTCCTCCTGTCCTGTCATTTTCCTCTCATATGAGACAGCCACAAGGTCCCCCAGGCACGCAAGTTTCTGAGCCCAAACACAGCGTAAAGCTGCCTCAGGGCCAAAGCCAGCCCACCACAGAGCAGGCTGGGGCCATGTACAGCCAAAGCTGAACCCGGTTCCCCAGTATAGTCCACACAGGGCAGAGGGAAAGGCTTCTGTCACCCTGTGAGGCCTCAACAGAGCCTGTTGTCCTCTGACCAGGGGACCTGGCATAGGAGTCTCAGAGCCAAGATGCTGGGGCACTGCCAGGCCTGACCCAGGACATGTTCCTGCCCCAACTACAGTGGTACGAGGCCCAGAGGGTAGGACGGCTCTTCTGAACAGCAAGGAACCCTTGAACACCAGAGGCCTGGAAGTCCCCAGGGCTGTGGGGTATGTGACTCGAGACCCTGTGATCTCAGCCTGGACTCAAACCAAGGCCATGATCCCCTGACCAGTCTGGCCTTTGGTGCTCCCTGCTCCCATCCATTGTTCTGTCCACAGACACAGCTGCTATGGCTCTGCCCCTTTACTGAGCTGCCTGTGCTATGACCACCCCAGACGACCCCATGTCAGCCTGTCCTGAGCTCATCACGGCCCCGTGACCCAACTGCCCTGCCCACCGTAGCCTGGCCTACACATCACCCGGAACCATCCCTAGGCTCTCCCCCCACGTGGCCTGAGAAGACGACCCTGAGGGTGATGCAGTGGGAGCTGGTAAGGTGTTTAGGGACCCAGCAGGAGGCAGTGACACCTGAGCCACATGATCACCGCCAGTGAAGATGCAGGCCCAGGACCCAGAAATGTTCCACCCAGCCTATTGCACCTCAGCGCCTGGCCGCCTCTGAGAGGCTCAGGAGGCACCAGCCGGGGGGAGCACTGAGAGCACAGCTGGGAATAGGTGTGTCAGCACCAGTAGCATTGCCCCATGAGCCATACTCTGCTTTCAGATTCTTTCTTGTTCTTTTTCATGTTGCTGCTCACAAGCCCCTCTGTAGGTCTTACAGCCCACCCATAGTCTGCAGCAGAAATGTGCTCTTGAGTCTGATCCTTGATCACCATCCAGAAAGATTCATCAGGGTCCTGAGAGTGGCCCAGGCCCAGCCCCTCAGTCTGGGCAGGCCCTGTGGCTGGCGGGGGCTGGGGAGTGGCCGTGCCCTGCCGCTGCCTCTTCTGCTCTTCACACTTTTTGTGACCAGGTCACGAGCCAGGGATGGAGAAGTCCTCTTCTTTCCCAGAACAGCTGCTTAGGAAGTGCCTGTGGTGCTCTGATCCCTCATGATCTCCGCCTGCTTCTCTGGAGGGCCCCGTCTCAGCCCCAGCGGCCTGCCTGGCACCCGCTGGCCCACCACACCCTGGGCACAGTAAAGCCACCAGTGCCCCCTCAGCCACATCCAGGGATGGGCACTGAACAGCCATTCCTCGTCTCAAGGCCTCTTGTGGGAATGCCTGAGAGCTGTGGAGGGTACCAGGGGCCTGAGGAATTTCCCAAGTCACATCCCAGCTGTGTGGCTGCACCAGCACACCTGGTGCACACCTGTGGGCTTCTTCCTGGGAGGCCCTGTTGCTTTCACCAGAGTCCTGATGGAGCGGAGACTCTAGAAGGCTGCCCTTGCCCACACCCCACTTCCTGCAGAGGGAGAAGCCAGGACGAGGGCAGCAACGACCCAAATACTTCTTTTCAGGACAAGCATTTCTGAAATCCATCTTGTTGGCCACAGGCAGTGTCCCCACTGAGATGTCTAACCCCGTCCCCAACTTCTCATGTCCCTGCAAGAACTGTCCCCCAGTACTGCCAGTGGTTTCACCAGCCTTTGCTCCTGGAGGTGTGGCCCACGGCGATGCCCAGAAGTACAGAAGCGTACACCTTGCTGAGTAGTGTAGACAAGGGTTAGGCTAGTGGGCACTGACACAGGAGGGGCTTCTTGCACTCTGGATCCTCCCCCAATAGTGGCAGCCCACAAGCCCCGGGCAGGTCTTCCTCGGTGTTGGCAGCTTCTAGGCTGCACACACCTGCCTCCTGCTGTTTGCTAATTTCCCATCAGTGACTGACAGCAGGGGGACTTGTATCAAGCCAGCAAGATTTAACACAAAAACAGATAGGGAACAGTCCTCTTTCCAGTTGAAGCAAAAATAGGACTGGGGCTTTGGAAAGCGTTCTTCCCTGTAAGGGGGCGGTGGGGGGAGAGGGTGGCCCTGAGGAGAGAGCAGAGGCCACCAGCGGGAAATGGAGCAGACACTCAGCGTTGCCTTGGGAATTTGCTGTCCCAGAAGTAGGAGTCTGTGAGCATATCCGAGTCACCCCCTCACATTACATGATGCCCACCTCCCGTGCCACGCGTACCCTGGGGCTCTGGCCAACACTTAGGGGAGCAGAAATGATCTCTTCCAGCCCTAAGATCCTGTCAGTCTCTGATTCCAAGATTCAGTGCGAGCCCAAAGCAGAGCAGGAATAAATATGCCTGTGGCGCCGGGCTGTGCTGGAGAACAGCAGGGTGGGTGCCAGCGTCTGGTTGGCCCACTCAGACCACCCAGGCAGCGGCTCTGTCCGGTGGGCGGAGACCCTGGTTGGGGAGCAAGAACGTGCTGTGGGTGCAGGGCACCTGTAGCTTACACTGGGGCCCTGGGCAGAGCACGGACCTGGCTGGGGCCGCCTGTGTCCATCTGGGTGGCTCGGGTCCAGGCTGGGCCGCCTCGCCCCTTGCCCAGCTCCTGAGGAGTTGGGGCAGTGCGTCCACCAGGCCCGCGTGGGCTCGGAGCCCATGCATGTTGTGCTTGGCCACAGAGTAAACGGAGCTGAGAGCTGGGCTGGCCACGCCTGCATTGCGGGGCCCTGGTTCTCAGGCCTGTGCCGGGCACCATGAGTGAGGTGACGGAGCCCGGCCGTAGCCCTCCCTCTCCAGGTGGGAAAACGAGGGCAGGGCAGAGGGAGGAGGCTGGGCCCCCAGGCACTGCAGTGAGGCCCTGCATGTGCAATCTCTACGCCCCCTCCCAGCCAGCAAGGGGGGGATGTACTCACCACAGATGGGGGACTCAGGCTCCAATTTGCCCAGGGGACTGGGAGGCCGCCACCCTGGCTATTACTTAGGGTCACCCCAGCCCCCTCCACGCTATACAGTGGGGAAACCAGGCACCAGCAAATAGGTTGCCTACAGAGGGTGCAGAGCATCAGGGGCCATGTGGCCCGAGGCTGAACTGCTTGAGGCAGGAAGTAGCTCTCTGCTATTTCTGGGAGGTTCAGAACACAGGTTTCAGGCTTTTAGGGCCTGAGTTACAGCTTTATGGGCAGCCTGTTATCTTGTTTAAACAGCCCTTGCTGTTTGAAGTGGCAGGTCTGGCCAATGGCCGCTGTTGTTACTATGAGCATTACAATTGTCACTGGATGGGGAGAGGCACAAACAAGCGATGACTCTGACTAATGGACTCACCAGAACACACCCCACCTCAGAGAAGCCCCATCTGTCACTGGCCTGAGGCCGGCAAGGCTGGACACATACATGGGCCGCTCCTGAGCCTCCTGTCCCTCCCTGCTCCCTGCCTGCCTAGCGGTGGAGCACATGTCCCCTGGGGTGGGCAGAGGCTGGGAGAAGAGCTGGAGAGGAGGGAAGGGCAGGGCAGGTAATGGCCAGTCCTCCAAGTCCCCTCTCTCATCCCTGGGGGAAGGCCAAGGTGCCCATGAAAACCTGAGGCTCAGACACGTCTTAACGGCACGAGGTGTGCCACCCCTAGTTGCTAATCTTTCTGTGTCACTCACTAATCTCCCTTCTAGCAAGTCCAGTGGCCTCGGAGCTGTCTGTCTGCAGGTGGCAGTCAGCTGGGTGGGGCAAACAGGACCTGCTGAATGACAGTGGAGTCAGGTCCTGGGGCCTCTCTACACAGAACCCCGGGGGCTGGCCACGCGCTCATAGCCCAGGCTTCATCCACCAGACATGGGATCACATAGTCCCTGATCATTTTAGAGCTGGAATAGCACCTGCTTATTGAATGCCTTTTCAGTCTGTTTTGCCAGATTGATCCACAGAAGAACAGAGCCAAAGTGAGAAAGGACACAGGCCAACTGTCAGTGACAGGCCTGCTGTCCTCCCGGGTTACAACCAAGCGTTAGGCGTAGGGAGGGCAGGCTGGGGAGGGGGAAGGCCTGTGGGCTTCTCCCCACCCACCCTGTCAGACCATCTGTGGGCCAGACCTGCCCAGGTCAGTGTACCTGTGCGGGAGGGCGGGTCCGGGGCACTGGGCTCCCACGCCTCCTCTCACCCCAGCCCCCGCACACACGGCTGCCACACAGAATGCCTACAGCATGCACCATCTGTCCCTGCCTGCCGTAGCCCCATGTTCAGCAGACTGCCCTGGCCAGGCGCTGGAGAGAGCAGCTTCTGTGACAGACAGGGCCCCGCACTCACGGACAGACCATGAGTGATAATGAGAGCGGGTCCAGTCGTGCTCAAAGCTGTGAGCAGATTAGCAGAAAGGGTTAGGGAGGTGACTAGCGGTGTCAGGTGGGGTGTCAGGGGAGGCCTCGGGAAGCCCACCTCTCCATGGGCTGGGACGGAACAGCTTGGCAGAGGCCCTGAGGCAGCAGGGAGGGTACACACAGGGAGAGCCAGGGAGCCAGGCAGAGTGTGTGGGGACCATCCACTCGTGATGGAAGCCACTGGAGGGCTTTGCCCAGGAGAGTGAAGGGATCTGGTTGACTGTGGTGGGTGACAGGGTGAGTCACAGAGCAGAAGCAGGAAGATGGGTCCTGGCAGGAGATGAAAGTGGCAGCAGTGGGAAGGGGCAGCCTGGGCAGATGCGAAAGGACAGGATTCAGGCAGCAGAGCCCACAGCCTGACACGGCCCTCCTCCCACTGTTCATCGCTGCCCCCTGCCCACCAGCAGAAGTCAGTCCAGTCCCCGTCACGCCTCCCTCCATGCCTCCTTCCCTTTGGACTGCACTGCACAGAGCTGGACAGCTGGCACGTGTGTCCCTCCTTTGGGTGACTCAGTCCTCACAAGCCAGGACTGCTCTTGCTCCTCTCTGTCCTTTGAGACAGGGGAGGGCTCTGTACTCAGTAGGAGCTTAAAGGCGCATCCGAGTGTGACCACCTGGGGTTCAGAGAAACAGCCTAGGCCAGCGAGGGCAGGCTGGGCTTGCATCTCAGCACTGCGCCCAGACCTCCACGCTCGGTGGATGAGTGGCGTGGGGCCTCCAGCCCCCTCATTGTTACCTGTTGAGCACATTTCTATTGTGAGTCATTTCGCCATAGCCCAAAATAGCTGCTGTCTCATGGCCACCAGGACCTGGAGCTTTCCGGGAAGGCAGAGTTCAAGGGGAGAAGGGAGTCAGGCAGCCTGCCTGTCAGAGCAGAGGGCTCCCCAGTGTGGGCGCTACTTCCTGCCTGGTTAAGAATGTCCTGCACGTGTCACCCAGGAAGCCCTGAGGCTACAGTGAGCTGGGACAAGAGGGGTTCAGATGGAATGGGGTGGGCGTCTGACCAGGGGTCCTGAGGTTGAAGCAGCTGGAAGTGGGTACAGGGTGCCAAGGCGGGGAGGCCCCCAGGGGCTGTGATTGGTGGAGAGGAGGGCAGTTGGGATGGGTGTGGGACCATGAGCTGCTTATTCTGTGCCCATCTCAAGGTCTCGACACCCCAAGGGCCCAGACTAGGAGAGTGGGTGTGGCTGACCTCAGCCTGGGCAGCTGCGGGCAGGGGAGCGGGTGGCAGCACGTCCCACTTACCCCATTACCCACACGGCCGGCCGCATGCCCCTCGCGTCCTATCGCTGCAGACTGGCTCCTGGGGCAGGCAGGCAGGGGCTCATTGATTCATTAGCCTCATGAATCGAGTTCCCGTCCAGCACGGCAGCATTTCAGTTTGCAGGGGGTGGGAAGTGGCGAGCACTAACCCGACTGGTCTGGAAGTGACCCTGGTCCTCCAGCTCTATCCCCGGACACCTCCTCGTTTCCTGAGGCCAGTAGCAGTGGGGGTATGACAGGTGGCAGGGGTGGTGCTGACTCTCTGGGGCTCTCCTTGGGGTGTGGGGTGGGAAGGGCCTGGCGTGAGCGTCTGAGCCCTAGCGGCCACATCTTCAGAATGGGGGTGTTAGGAGGAGCCCCACCCCAGCTTCTCTCCCAGGCACGTCCCAGAGGAGTCCCTTGTAGCCACTTTGAAGTGAACAGAGCTGCATATCTGGGCCTCATAGCAGCCTCCACACACAGGACAAAGAGAAGCCAGGGCGGCTGTCGTGGCTAACAGCCTCAGGGCGGTGGGCGAGACACCACCCAGCGCTCCTTCAGCAACACCACCAGCTTCCCACCTCCCCACCCACCCGGAGCAGGTCACCAGAAGGGCCTCTCCACTGCCCTTGTCTCTCAGGGAGAGTGGGGTCCCCTGAACTCCTAGGATCTCACCCCTAAACCGGTAAACAGTGATGGATGATGTTTGTGAAACCAGCAAGCCAGGGCCATGTCACTGTGGAGGAAGGGACACCTGGCCTGGCTCGAGGATTGGCAGCCTCCTGCTGCGGTTGGTCTGTGTTAGTGTGTGAGGCTCTGAGGGTGGAGGCTTCCTCCTGGCTGTCATGGTAACGGCAGTGGCTGCTCAGTGTCTGGGTACTAAGCAGAGGGAGGGGAGCAGCTGCCCTGGGAGCTCCTGCAGTTCAGCACTGGGGAGGCCTGAGGGGCTGCCATGCTCCTCAGACGCTGCCTTGCCCGTGAGCACAACCTGCCGTCTTGTCCACACAGGGTTATGGTACCTTCGTGCAGGTGCTGGGGGTGCTGAGTACACAGGCCCTGCCCCTGGGAGACACGGCCAATGAGGGGACGCAGCTCCTTGGGGCGGGTTCAGGGTGGAGAATCGGATTTTAGCAGGTGACTGCCAGGAGCTGGAGCTGCCGGGGAGGCCCGGCTCCTGGTCCCGTCCCTGCAGGCATGAGCAGAGATGACTCAGCCGCCTCCACGGCTCCCTCGCTGGGCCTCTGCCCACGAGCAGCCCCGCCGCCTGGCTGTGGTGGTTCTGTCTGCCCATCTCTGTCTCCTGTGAGCCCCCGTGTGCAGCCTAAGCTCCTTGAGGACAGGGAGGGTGTATAGTGGCCTCCCCCTCAGAATCAAAAGCAGAGTGGCAGCCACAAGCTCCAGGCCCCCAGCAGGCGACAGAGGCTGGCACACAGCCCAGTAGCCAAAGGAGACTTTGGAAATTTCGAGCCTTGAGGCAGGGCCCAGCTGCTGCCCCGTGTTGGTGGGGTGTGTGGGGCCCAGGGAATGGAGGAAGCCGTCAGGAGAGGCTTCTTAGAAGCTACATGGCAACGGTGCCTCCGAGCCCAGTGCTCAGGACAGCATGACTATGGCAGCCACACAGACACCAGACTGCTTCAGGGGCCTCGCCCCTGCCCCACGAGCTGCCACAGTGCAGGCCTGCCTGGGTGCCCCCCACCTTCCTTGCCCTCATATGCACACCGGGCTCTGGTGCCCACCGGACCATATGCCCTCTGACCCAGCAGGAAGTGGAAGCCTGAGACACTGGAAGGTCGAGGGTCCCGATCAACCAAAACACCTCCACAGAGGGGCTGTGTGGCCAGCGGGGCAGGGACAGGTGGTGCGGGGCCAGGAGGCCAGATGACCACAACCGGCGACATGACGATGGTGCCACAACAGTGGTGTGGGGACAGGGAAGGAGGTGCTGGCTGCCAGAATAAGAGACGGCCCCTCAGCAGGACAGGGTGGGCCACTTCAGGCCAGGACAGATCCTAGAGAAACAAGGAGGCACTGGTGAACACATAACGCACTTGGGGGTCAGGGTGGTGAGTGCTGAGGGGAGCTCAGTGCAGCTGACTAGACTGGGTGCCTGGCTACGGGACTCTAGAAAGATCTGCCAGGGCCAAATCCTGAAGCACAGGATGAGGAGGTGGGGTTATTAGCTCATCAGCAGAGCGGACAGTGGCCAGGCTTCCCGGTCTCCAGCTAGAAGGAGCTTCTGCTCCATGGGACAGAAAAATAACACCGTGACAGGAGTGAATTCGAACTCACCAGCGTGCTGATCTGCTCTGGCCCCAGCGCCTCACATGAGAGTTCGCCATGAGCAGGAAGGCTGTGGGGAGCGGCTGCTTGGCCACAGCTCCTTGCTGCAGCTGCAGCTCCTCTGGAAGGAGAGCAGGGCAGCCCCCGTGGTGGCTAAGTGGCATCTTGGAGACAGTAGCAGAGGGCCTTGTCCCCAGATGAGGCTCACCTGGTCCCAGCATCCTCACCCCCAGATCCCACTCTGTCCCCAGCTTTCAGCGGCGGCTTTTCCTCCACTACCTCGGTGTCCCAGTCCCGCCTGCCCAGGCTCCACGCGGCCTCCTCTGGGGCAGCTTGTCCTCTGCTCCGCTCCGCTCAGCCCTTCAGAACACAGCTAATAAGAGTCTAGCCTGTTCCCAAGAGAGCCTTCCTGCCCTGCACCTCTCAGCCTGAGAGAAGACACAGGCCGGGGTTTTGCATCCTCAGCCCACTGGGACAACCTGGGAGCCCAAAGGGGAAGTGAACTCTGGAAGGACGAGGACCCTCCATGGATGGGCTGGTGTTGTGCAAGCCTACATTCTGGGCCCAGCCTGGGTTCTTACCCTCGGAGCCCAGGCCAGGGGCACCCCAAGTGCAATCTCTGCCTTCCTCCTGTGGCTGCCCAGCAGGGCCACCCAAGCACCCCCAGGGCTCTCTAGACTTCTCTGCACCTTTGCACTGAGGAGAAATGTCACAGGCACAGTTCCATAGCTGCAGGTGAATCTAACACTGACGCTTCCCGTAGGAGCCACATGCCTGCCACAACCTAAGGGCATGGGTCTGACAATGGACCTGCTAGCCCTCTCCCAACAGAGCAGTCAGATGTCCTCAGCAGGGTCCAGGAAGGGCCAGGGAGGTGGCAAGATTCCTCCGGGCCTCACCTGCCACCACCAGTGACGAGGGGGAGTGGCAGCTGGCAGCACATTGAAGATGGATGCCAGCCTACAGACCAGGGTGTGCCACCATATCAGTGGTGACCCTGTGCCCCTTGAGCCACACTCTGCCAGATGACAGGCAGCTCCTGCCTTAGTGCCCCCCAGCCTTCTACCACAAAGGGGGCCTAGAGGGGCCAAGGGCTTGGCTGTCATCTCACGAAGGTACCAGCTTGAACGTCCAGCCTCATATGGAACCTCCTTGGCCCGGGGTCCAGCCAGGGTACTTACTGCCCTTGGAGCCTGGCACTCTGTGCCCCAGGCAGGCCTCGTGGCTCAGCTACAGGCTGGGCAGCCACGGGGCTGGCTCCGTCCCTGGTGAATGGAGCTCATTCATGCCACAGCCCAACCTCCCAGCAGTGTTTGCAGTGTGGAAAGCTGAAGGCATGGTTCCCATGAGCAAACAACAGGCAGACGGGCTTTCCAGGCTGTGACAGAACTGAGGAGTCGTCCTAGAGCTAAGTCCTCTCCTCCACCCCCTCCAGCATGGCCACACTGCAGCACCCGGCCTTTGCTGGTTGTGACCCACGCCTTTCCCTTCCCCTCCCTCTCCAGAGGCCCAGCTGAACCCTCCACCTCCACCCCCACGGGAAGCTTCCATCTCAGTCAGAGCCGTGATGGCTGCTAGCAGCAGCTGATGCCTGACTGTGTGGACTAAGCTTTCCGTGCACGTCACACTTTAGCCCTCACCCACCTCAAGAGGGAGGCGCACTGCAATGAACCCCATTTTATGGGTGGGGAAACCAAGGCTCAGAACAGCAAGGAGCACCTAGCAGACCCTAGTCAGCCACTCCCCAGCTGCCACTCCGGCTCCGGCACTGCATCCTGCGCGGAACAGACTCATTGAGGGTCCTGCCCATTGAGAGCAGAGCTGTCTGCTCAGTTGTGCGTCTCCTCTTACCTGGAACAGCGCCTTGTGTAAAAGGCACCTGGAGAACGTCCACCCAGGGGAGGAGGGAAGGAACGAGGGTTTCGGGGGCCCAGTGGTGAGCGGGTGTCAAGGTGCCGGTAGGTTTCCAGGTCACCCAGGCCCCAGGGTTCAGGCTGGCTCTGGGAAGAACTGAAACTTTTGACATCACCTGCATTCTGTGTGAGGTCTAAGACTTAAGCCCCTGTGGGCCCCTGGTGAGGCGGCTGGCCTTGTCCTGTGCTGTGTCTACAGTGAACCCTGTGGGGTGCAGACCTGATAGGAAATAAGTGGACAAGACAGGATGGGTCAGTCCACACCATGTCACACACCACCACATCCTCCCTGGCATATTTTCCATCAATCCAGGATGGTCGCCTTGTGACCAGGTCTAGTGGATGGCTCGTTCATCATGAGACAGCTTTTCTGTGTGGCTGCCCAGAACCGTGTGACTGTGGGAGGAAGGGAGGTGCTGACCCCACCACCTCTGGAGTGTGAGTCCACATGAAAGACAGGAGGTCGCCTATGGGAGCTGGAATGGAACCAAGGCACCCTGGAATGTGCCCAGGTGGAAGGAGGCTCTGGGGCCCCACAGGCTGCGTCTGCGGCTCCACCCACCCTGCAGCCAGATGGTGAGTCAGGGCCCCACGCTGGTGATGAAAACAGCAAGTGCGAGTCTTCATGTGCTTCCCTCATGAAAAGCCACACCCCTTTGTGAGGCTGGTGTCACCACCTCCTCACCGAGGAGGGGCGGGAATCGGGAAGTGCGGCCCGTCTTCCAGAGGAGAGCAATGAGCACAGGCCGACCATGAAGGGCCAGCGTGCCCCTCCGTGGAGGCCAGGTGTGGACCCCAGGACTCAGTCAAGGCGGGGGAGGAAGACAAGGCTTCAGAGCTGGCCCGGTCCCCAGGGGTGGTCAGTGAGTCGCCATATACAGGGCCCAGGTCCTAGCAGAATGCCTCGGGTGTGTGTCAGGAGGGTGAGTGGCCTGAGGATCAGAACTTGGGGCTCTGAAGCCCGGGGCCCCCATTTCCCCAGCCCTGGGTAATGTGGGTAGCTCTCCACCTAGTGGCGTGGCCTGGGGTGGCGGCGGTGGCTCCTCAGATCCTGGGACTGAGTAGAGGATGTTTGTGTTGGGCTGATGGAGGTGGTGGCAGGACAAGGGGTGACGCACTATGATGACTTGACAGCTGCCCCTGGCTCGCTGGCCACGGGCCCAGCTGGACCCCACGAGGATGACACCTGACCCTGCCTCACCACCTTCAGGGCCCTTGGCAGCAGCTATGACCCACGACACCAAGTGAGCAGAGTCAAAGGAGACCTGGGTGTCCGGGAGAGCCTCACCCAGGGCAGGGGTGGGATGGGAGGCAGGGGAGAAGAATGGGGCCACAGCTGGTGCCCAGGCCATGCGTACCCAACCAAGGGACGGGGTGCCACAGGAAGATGAGGGGGTGCTGGGACAGGAGAGGTCAGGGGCCTGCAGGGCGAGCAGAGCATGGGAGTGGGGGGTGGGGGGACCCCAGAGGCCAGTGGGGCGGCGCCAGCTGCGTGGACTGTCACCCCTCCCATACTCACTCACACCGGTGCACACTTCACCGTGTTTCCAGAGTTACAGCCTGAAATAGCACACTCCCGTTCAATGACTAGTGATTCGCGGTGTCAGGACGCTGCTCTGCCCACTGGGCAGCACGCAGCTGCAGGAGCTCACACGCTCTAGTGCCAGGCACCACAGGCACTGCTCAAAGGACCAGAGGGCTCTGCCCCCCCTGCCCCCCACCCCCCGGCAGGGCATCTACAGATAGAGGTTTGGAGCTATTCTGTGAGGCTCATCGTCTCCCAGGTGCCTAAATAATGGCCAATATGGTTCCATGAGGTTTGTCCCAAGGAAGAGAGGGAACCAAGAATCCTGAGTCCCCAATGCCGGCAAAACCGGAGGAGCCCAAAGAGCAGGTGAGGGCCGGAGGTGAGGCTGCACAGCTAGTTATCCTATGAGCAAGTTCGAGGGGTGACCGGGGCCCCAGTTACTCCCCCAGCTGCCCCAGGAGGCACGCTCCTGACGTCCAGGAATTCCCAGCTAAGGAACATGAGGCTCAGAGAGATGTGCGGGTTCCAGAAAGTCTGCCGAGGGCAGAGGCTCACGGAGCATCGGGACTCATGGCAGCTGGGCAGCGGGGTCTGAAGTCAGGCTTGCAGTGTGTGTGGAGCTGGAGGGCGCATCAGCTGTGCGGGCCTCCACTTGGGGCCTGGCTGCTGACCGCTTCCAGCTTGTATACACCCACAGAGGACCGAGCAGCAAGCCCCTGCATGACCACTGGCCTGTACACATGCACTGTCTCCGCATGAGGGCCCCCCGGCCCTCTGCTTCCCACACCATGGCCTGTCCCCCACGAGTGGGGCAGGGCCAGGCAGGGCCCAAGAACCACCCAGCTCTCACCCCAGCTGGTCCAGCAGGCCTCGGGAGCAGACCCCGCCCTGGGCTTGCCCACCCTCCCTTGATCCCTAGCTCCATACCTAGTCCCTGGCCTGCGGGTGACCAGAGCATCCCCCCCTCAGCCTTGGGGGAAAGCCCCAAACGTCTCTGGGGTCCATCACCTGGCATAAGTGGGGAGACCTGTCACTGACCTTCAGGGCGTGCTCAGCAAGTATTTGCTCAATGAATTAATAAATTTGTGCTAATGGCTGCATTTCTTATCTCGTGCAAAATTTGGGGTCAGAAGCGCAATCCCTGATTATGACATCATTCACATAAGAAATGACAGCTCCATTAGTCTTTATCACGTGGCTTCCAGGACTCCATTAAAGCCAATTACGCCCCAGGAGAATGACAAGCCTAGTCCACCACGGAGCTCAAGCATTTGGAAATGTGTGGCTCCTCCAGACACTGCCGGGAATGGGGTTCCTGTATCCTGTTTCTCTGCAGAAATGGTCGCTGCCCCCCAAGACCTGAGACTCCTCACTTTTTGGAGCTTCATTATTTCTGAGCTTGTTCTAAAGGAGGCACAACATTGGTTTTGAAAAATACAGTCTCCCACGTGGAGCATAGGGTCTCCTGCACCTTCTCTGTGGTTGGGGGGTAACGGCGGTGCCCCTGGGCAACCTCCCCCTACTCAGCCTGGTTCTTTCTAGGCACTGCCGCCAACAGGCCTGAACCTCAGATAACGCTGGGTGTCTGGGGGAGCAGGTTTCAGTGTGGCCTCCCTGGCACCCCCACCCTGAGTGACCGCCCATGGGCCCAACAGCACCACCTGTCCACCCTGCAGGGTCAGTGAGCTTGGCACTCTAGGACTTGAGGCACATATCCCGCCTCTCTGAACCTCAGTTTCTTCCACTGCACAACGGAATAGGGAGATGTGAGCATCAGACAAGCTGGCACCCCGGTCTCCGTTGTCATTACCACATCTGGTGTCATCTATTCAGCAAAGTCTGCTTAAATCCAAGGGCTCAGATCTAAACTAAACTGGTTCCAGGCTTTGGACACTCAGCTTTGCCATTTTATCTTAAAACAAGGGGAGTGTCCACCAGCGGTAGATGTTCCTTAGAGCGGGTAGAATTCTCAGTTCTGTGCAGCAGTGGGTTTGGGTGTCAGACAAATGCATCGTGTTCCTTAAAAGCCCACAGTCACTACAGGGGTAGGAGAGCCTCCTGCACATGCCAGACGGAGGGCTGTGCTGGCCACTGCAGAGGGAGGCGGGTGAGGACAGAGTTGGCGTCCGAGCACCAGGCTGGGAGACCTGGCCAGGGGGCTTCGGGTCCAGGCTCTCCCTGCTGCACACCCCGATTCACACCAGCATGTTCCTCCCTCAGAGTCGAATGGCAGAGAGCCTGCGCCTCTTTGACTCCATCTGCAACAACAACTGGTTCATCAACACCTCGCTCATCCTCTTCCTGAACAAGAAGGACCTGCTGGCGGAGAAGATCCGGCGCATCCCGCTCACCGTCTGCTTCCCGGAGTACAAGGGCCAGAACACCTACGAGGAGGCCGCCGTCTACATCCAGCGGCAGTTCGAGGACCTGAACCGCAACAAGGAGACCAAGGAGATCTACTCCCACTTCACCTGTGCCACCGACACCAGTAACATCCAGTTTGTCTTTGACGCGGTGACCGACGTCATCATACAGAACAATCTCAAGTACATAGGCCTTTGCTGAGGGGCTGGGCCAGCCCGTTTGCCTGTGGCAAAACCCCCAGGAGTGTCACACTCCAGCCCCGCTCCCACGAGGGAGACCCGGCCCAGGGGCAGAAAACGGGGCCTGAAGGATGTCCCTGCGCCCCTCTGCTTTGGCCCCCACGTTTCCACATAAACACGTATGGATAGATTGCTAGGAGACGCACACACACCAGCTGGAGACAGCAGAGTTCCCCACGGTATCACGGTCTCGAAGACTTGACGAGCTGTCACCAAATTCCCTTCCAGCCCTTCCTGCCCCTTCACTTTGCCTTCCTGAGTCGGCCCCACTACGCATGGGGGCCTGAGGGGGCTGCAGGGAGCAGGGGCCGGGCCCCTGGAGACGGCCAGCTCCACCCCAGCCAGGACTAGGGACCTCGCCGCTGACGGAGGACCAGCGAGGGCCCACACACCTGCTGGACACGCCCGCCTCTGGCCTGCTCGGTACCACATCCATCCCGGAACCAGGGTGCGAGGCCAGATGACAGCACTAACCAGACCTCCAGCCACTCAGCTCTTTTTAAATAGCTTCAAAATATGCAGCAAAAATCCACACAATAACCTGAGTGGCACAAATTTGCTTCCAACGAGGCCAGCTGGGTGCCAGCCTTTCTTCTACTCGTCTGATGTTTTATAAATCAAACCTGGTTTTACTTCTCTGACATCCTTTTTGTTTTTTCTTTTTCTTGGCCAAACCTCGTGGTGTTTCACAGAAAAACAAATACAGACAATTTCAAATGCAGTTGAGTATTCTTTTTTAAAATGCAGATTTTCAAAACCTATTTTTTTTCAGGTGGTCCTTTTGTGTCTGGCTTGCTGAGTGTAACAGTTGTTATCTGGACGAGTCTGTCCCTTGCCCCCGGCGACGCCTCTGGGGGCAGCGTTGTACATACGCCTGTGCGGCGTCCTCGTTACTGGTGCAGTTTCTGCTTCGTTTTTATTTCAGAAAATAAATGTGATGTATTTAAAGAAGGCTCTTCACCCAGGAGCGGATGAACAATAGCTAAGTGTCTTGGTATTTAAAGAGTAAATTATCTGTGGTTTGCACGTGGAGGGGGGAGAGGCGGGGGCCCCTGCACACCCTGCTCCTGAGACAGGCTGAGAGCAGCCACGGCTCCTGTGAAGGCTCAGCCAGTGCTGCAGCCTGAGGGAGGCCCTGCTGGGAGGCCAGGCTCCTGCCCTTCCTGCCCCAGGGCCTGTGGCACCTGCCACCAGCAAGGACCTTGGCCAAGGACCGCGTGTGCACACGAACCCCTGCTGTCGCCGAGGGGGAAGGCACCGCAGAGCCTTTGCCAAATCTCTGCCCTTGTTGGGCACCCACGTGTCCAAGGTCAGTGCGCAGAATCACAGCCAAGGACTTGAAGAGATTTACAGAGGGAAGAGCTGATATGGTATGAAAGTCAAAGATTGTCTACTTTAAGAAAATAAAATATCCTGAATGAGCCGAGCCTTGTCCCTGCGTGCTGATGTCTGGGAGGGTGACTGGGGACACCTTCCACCCTGAGGTTCCTTTTTCTCTGCCACCCCCACGCATTTAGAACAAACAACCTCAAGAGAGGAAAGATGCTGCAGAAGAGGGAGCCCTGCCCGGCCCATGTATATGAAGGGGCTGTGGTTTGGGAGCAGTGGTGGCTCCTGCCCCTCCCACTGTCCCCAAGACCCTGACCAGGTTGCCCTGTCACCCAGATGCCTCACACCCTAAAGACGCCTCTGCCTGGGTCAGAGTCCTCCCCACAGAGCAGAGGAGGTACCCAGAGAGCCTGAAGATGCCAGTGACCCTCAGCAGTGAAGGGTGGACCCTACAGTTTGCTGACTGTTCGTCCACCCTGCACCAGGCACCTTATGAATTATTTTATTGAACACTTAACCACCAAGCCCAGTTGTTTTATTGTACAAATGAGGAGAGGGGCCCAAGGTCAGGGTCAGGGAATAGTGGAGACCGTTGTTCTTGGAGGAACAGTGGGGGCCGGTGCCCCCTGAGGCCCGGGTGCTTGCCTGGCTCTGCCCCTGGTTGCTCTGTGCCTAGACCGGGGCAGGAGCCTACGGGGAGCACATAGCCACCGTGCCACCTTGAAGCCAGGACCCACACCAAGCCCTGAACGAGGGACAGCAGGCAGATGCCCACACACATGTGCACACCTGCAGATACTCAGCACTCAACACATACACACCTGCACTCTTCCCCCCCGCACCCCTGAGCCAACATGGGGACTCCTTCACGCCTTCCCACATCACCAAACAGCAAAAAGCCCAGGAGGTTTTTGTATAAGAAAATATATAACATGTGACTTAGAATCATGGAGGCTTATTTTGCGCTTTTAATGCCAACTGTGAAAAGCAGTAATCTCACAATTTCTGCCTTCTCGCCTGATGTGTTCAAGGACGGGAGGAGGCTGCCCTGGGCCAGTGCCCCTCCCCACTCCCGCCCTCCACTGCAGTGTGTATCTGCCCCCATTCTCCCTCTCACAAGCCTGCCACAATGTGTTCTTCCCCAGCCTCACGGTCCAAGATCCGTCGGTCCCTCAGGCCCAGGTCCCTGGGCCTTGGAGGTCGCCTCCCTCCTGCGCTCCACCTCTTAGCACACCCACTCGGGGGCGAGCTGGGAAGGCGTGTCTGTGTTGCCTGACCAGGCTCCTTCCTCCACTGAGTCTGAACAGGGCCCAGCATGGGGAAGGCAGCAGCTGGGCTAAAGATCCAGGACAAAGAGCTTGAGGACCAAGAGGGGGATGGCCGAGGAGGCTAGAGCTGGTGGCCGGCCATCTGGAGGGGAGAGGCACGTCCCAGTGCAGGGGGAGCTGGTCTAGCCCCACCTGCTGCGGGCAACTAACCCCTCCCAGGTCCCACTCCCTTTCCCAGGACACACTGAGGGGCCTGGGCTTCAGGGGTGCCAACCCCCCAGTACCCATGCAGCTGCCGGAGACGATGCAATAGGAAGCTGACAGCTCCCCCCTCAGACCCCCCGGGAGGGCTTACCACACACCGGGCCCCTCCCACTCCTGCGAAGCCAACAGTATTGATTCCATGTGACGGAAGAGAAGGCAGAGACCCTGAGAGGGGGTGACTTCTTAGAATCATGACAGGGCCAGGTCCCCACTTCCTGGAGCCCACATGAGGTCCTGGCCACTGAGGATCAGCGGGCATGGTGTGGGTCCCGCTGGTGGCCACTGAGGACCAGCGGGCCCTGGCACAGTAGCGAGTGCTGGGGAGGGCAGCTCTGCATCGTGAGGACATGGGGGCCGCACAGGTCGGGACGACACCTGGGTGGCCTCACATCACCCACAGAGAAACGGGGCGAGGGGCTGAAGTGCTGAGTAGGTCCTCGGCCAGGTGCCGCCTGGTTCTGCCCAGCGCATGTCCTGGAGGACGTGACCCCTTTGGCAACTCCACGTGTAACAGGCTGTCCCAGCTCACCTGGGAGTTATAGGAAAACCTGTGGGGAAGGCTGAGAAAGGCCACCTGCCCCGAGAGGACATACGGCGAGGCGCTGGGACCGGGGCCAGGCTTGACTGGGTCAGACGCGGGAAGGCTCTCCTGGCTGATGGGTAGGGGCTGGATGGGGAGGGAGAGGGAGGAGGCGGCACCTAGTCGGCTCACCAGGCTGGGATTCAAGTGGCAGCATCACCATCGGTGGGCATCATCCTCTGCTAAGTCCAGGAAGGAGGCAACTATCCATCAGAGAGGGGCAGGTTGAGGATGTGCCCAGGGCCCTGGGGGCCCCAGCCCTGAGGCAAATGAGAAAGGAGAGGCCCTGCACCCAGGAGGAGCCACAAGGGTGGGGAGTCTGCTCTGGGCCACCTCACCGGGCAGAGAGGGAGGAGAACCCCCTTTAGCTTCTCCAGCCACTCAGCCTAGACTTCCGCCACTGCCATGGCATCAGCTGTCCCTGGACACAGAAACCCCCATTCCTCTCTAGCCCAGACGGTCTGTGAATCCAGAGGTGTCCCCCCTGTACCCCAAAACTACCAGAATCAGAGCTGCATCCAGACGTCTGCCCCACCTCGCACTGTGCCTCCCCAGCACAGCCCTGCTCCTTGCTGAGGCCACGGGGCCAGTCAGCCCCCGGGGAGAAGCCTGACCCACCCTCGAAGCCCCGCCCCGACCTCGAAGCTCCGCCCCTCCCTGGGTGGCTCTCTCCTCCCGGCAGGACGGCACCTGCCTGCACCCCCACAGCACCCTCCAGCCCGGGCTGAACACAAGGGGCCCTGCAATGTGCTGCAGCTAAAGCCAGGGGTTCAGAGCCCGGCACAGGGCCAGGGCCAGCCCCCCCAGGTGTGCCAGTCAGGGGCTGAGGCCACCCTCGGGGGGCCAAAGGGGACTTGGGCCATGGCCAGTGGGGATGGCAGGGGACACATCCTGGGACTCCGAGTTGTTCAGCTACACCCCAAACTCCAGTTACAGAAGAAGCCTCCATTTCAGCATGGGCGCTGCACACCTGCCCGCAAAGTGAGGCCTGTTTCCTGATGAGGTGAGCGGAAGCAGGTGAGGGGACCAGCGTCCACCGAGTCGCGGGCGGGCACTCAGGGCCCAGGTGATGTAGCGCCTGGGCTGGCACCCCCTGCGTGGCGTTTGCCTCTGCCATCCTGGTTTCTCTCTTCTGAGGGCACCACCCTGGAGCCTGAGATCACCAGAACCCTGTCCCACTGTCCTCAGTGCTGTGGCTCCCTCTGCTGGTTATTCGGGGAAAACACAGCAAGGACTCCAGGGAAGACCTCTGTTCCCCACAAGGTTCCCCAACATATTTGTCAAACAAATGAAGGAGAGAGGGAGGGAGGCAATGAATGAGCAAATTACAGCATGAAAACAACGAACAAGTGATCTTTGAAAATATGGCATAAAACCTGCTAAACTACCAATATTTGTTGAGTGCCAACCACATGCCAAACACTCCACCAGGTGCAGAGGGTGCCTTCCGGTGTGGCCAGGGATAGAAACCCCATACTCAGGACCACCAGCAGGAGAACTGGCTGAGGCCAGGGTGCAGGCTGTCCCGCTGAGCCGTGCAGGCACCCAGGCTACCTTCCTGTTGCTCCCCGTGCTCAGTGGTGAAACTCGGGCCTTGACAGGCTTTGCTACTGCCCAGAGGCACACGCTGATACGAGTGGAATCACTGGGACAGGTGCCCTCAGCCCATCCTGAGACACAACGAGAACACCCCTAAGGACACAGCCATACTGGCCAACCCCAAATCCACGGCACTGAGAGTCCCCTCCCCAACCAGATGGACCTCCTGGGGCACCCACCACACTGCATTCTCCCCCCACCCCCACCCCCCAGCTATCCCTCCTCACCTTCCCCCACCCCCACGGCCAGCTGCCCCTCACCAGGACACATCATAGGCCATGAGCAGCACCCAGGAAATTCTGCAATAAAGACCGAGGCTTACCACCTGTGAGGCTCGTCAGCTCCATATCCCCCCTGTGCTTGTAGAGTCCAGAAAAGTTTTCAGGGAGGAGATGGGGGGTGGGGGGCTGCCCACCAGGCCCTGATTACCATGAAGCTTTTCTTAAGATAGTGTTGGCGTGGCAAGGGCTAGACAAGAAGACCTCAGAACAAACAGAAACCCATTCCAGGGACCTTCACAAATTAAATGTGAAATGCAAAACTCATACTTTCAGAAGTAAATATGGCAGAACATCTTCATGAGCTCTTATAACACCTAATTCTCTTAAACAGCACCCCCAAACACACACACACACATGCACGCATACACACGGAAAAGGCTGATGAAACTGACTACATTCAAATGAAAAACAGCTGGACTGAGGAGTAAACAAATAAACATTGAGAAGCCCCACAACCAGCCCGGGAAATGGTATTCCCAATGTGTATAACAAAGAGTTGGAATGTAGAATAAATGAAACAGTCCCTCAAATCAGTAAGAAATGGAAAAACAACTCAACAGAAGGGGCTCAGGCTCCCAGGAGGCACTAGGCAGGACAGGAGATGGAGGGGGCACCAGGCAGAGGAAAGATGCCCCCTGTCCCAATAACAGGGGACAACAAAGCCACACAACAGGGACTTGGCATACTACATCATCAGGTTGCCGGTGAAGGTGTGGCTGGGTGGGTTGGGAAGCAAGTGCAATATTGGGCCAAGCTGAAGGCTTTGCATTCTCTGTGCCCTCAATGCCTTCCTCCAGGGGAGACCTGGAGGTACTCGGGGAAACCTGAGTAGGAACGCTCAGGAGCAGAAACAGCCTGCATGCCGATCAGCCGGGCAGGGGTGAGTATATGACACGTAGTTTTACATCCACACACGGGAAGGGCATGCCGCAGTTATATTGAAACAGAGCCCAAGATACGACATGGATAAATCTCGGAATTATAACATTGCATTTTTTTAAGTAGCAGATACATACAGACTGCACGATCCATTTACAGAGTTTGAAAACAGGCAAGGAAAGATCTATATCTAATTATATCTGGGGTAAACTGTAGACATGCATTGGGGAAACAGTCACCACATTAGGGAGGACGGGAGAAAGGGTTCTGGGTGGGGGAGGTTCACAGGGCTTGGGGTGTATTATTGTTTTAAACAAGAATCTCAACCACATGTGAAATATGGCAGAACGTTAAGATTTAGCCAAGCTGGGTGATGGTACCTGATGCTCATCATCATTACCTCTCTGCTTCTCTGAATGCCTTAAACTAAGGTTCCTGCGTGGTGAGCACAGGGCACCGGTCCTCCGCAGAGACACCCCGTTACCTCAGTGTCTCTCAGCCATGGCCCCACAGGACAACCAGCCCAAGCCCGTTTAAGAAAGGTGTGTGCAGAGCCCACCCCAGAGCCCCAGACATGAGCCTGCCAGCCAGGGATAGAATGTCGACCCTGAGCTGCAGTCAGCCGGTGGCCAGTTCCCTGTATTGTGCATCTAATTGGGACGAGGAGGGTGGGCACACGGAGACAGGATGGAGTGGCCTTTTTAATTGTTAAATGGCAGGCTACGGCACTTCATGAAAGAGGACATTTGCAGGATTACAATCGCCAGGGAAATACAAATTAAAACCAAAATAATAAGACAGGAAAGGTCAAGTGTGGGTGAGGATACAGAGTGCCTGGAACTCCCATACGCTACGGGCGGGAATGTAACTTGTTATAACTATTTTCCAAAATCATTTCTAGTACCTTCTAATGCTGGACATAAATTTATCGTATGCCCAGCAATTCTCCTCCTAGGTATATCTCAAGGGAAACGTACACAATGTCCAAAGACGCTTGTAAGAATGTTTACAGCCACTCTACTCTTGGTAGCCAGACACTAGAAAGAATTCAAATGTCTATCAGCAACAGTAGATAACGAACTGTATTACTGAGTGGATAAACTGTAGTATACGCATATAATGTGAATTCCACATTCCAGTGCACATCAGCAAAAATACATAACCATACTGTCTCAGAGACAAAATATTGAGCAAAAGGAACTAGAAGCAAAATGTTACGGGCCGTATGTTTCCACTTCTGTGAAGTTTAAAAAGAGGCATAAACTAATCTACGGTCTTAGAAATAGGCTGACCAGACGCCCCGATTTAAGTGGGACAGAAAACAACGGTACTGTCCCAGTTAAAACAGGACGTCTGGTCAGCCTACTTATGAAGCAGAGACACTGCTTCCTCTGGCTGATGGGAAGTCACTGGTACGGGGCCATGGGAAGTCTAGAGAGCTGACGATACTCTACACGTGTCTTAATGTGAGTAGTATTTCTGCAGCATGTTCGCTGCGTACAGCTTAATCAGTGCTCATGTGTGGCTGGTACCTTTGTAATTTGTAGGTTGCGCCTTAATTAAAGCATGACTGTTTTTTTTAATGTGCTCTAGACTATGATCTAGACCGGAGAGGAGTCCAAGGAGCCACCGAAGTGCCCCTGTGAGCCTACCTGAAGGCAGCTGGGCCAGGTGCTTGAATGCCAAGTGCAGGTTCCTCCGGCAGGCTCTCTCGGGGTCGTTCAGCAGGAGGGACAGGGCAGGGATGATGTTGTGCTCCAAAAAGCCTTCTCTGGGGAAGAGAAGTCAGACTTAGACACAACTCGGACCACACCCGGAGAGCACTCTCAAGGAGAACAGAGAGCCAGCCTCCCACCCTCTCCCCCACCTGGAGTCTGAACCCTCTGGCTCCCTGAGAGAAGACAAAGGTCAGAGGTGGATCACACGTTCTGGAATCCCTCCAGGCCCTGAGAACAGGGTGGCTTGTGGGGCAGTGCAAATGGCACGGCTCTGCTCCTTCCTAGCTGGGACTCTGATGCGGGATCTCTGTGCCCTGGATCCTTCCTTTCACTCTGTGCCTCAGTCCTAGCGTCTGTAAAATGGGGATGAGGCAGCAGGAGCTCGTAAGCTGACCACCTTCCTCTACCTGCCCGGCACTGAGCTGAGGCTCCCTCTTCTCCCAGCTGAGTTGTCAGCTTGCCGGCCGCCAGCTGCTTGCTGCAAACCTCTGTCTGCCTGTTCTGCTTGTTGTTATAATTACATAAGATAATTAAATATTAGGCAAGCCAATTAGATGAGAGAAGAGTCGTTTTTTGTTGTTTGTTTGCTTGTTTTTTTAATTTCCTTATGAAAACCGAGTTGAATGCTTTGGGCAGACTCAAAAGTGAGTCTAAGAAAGTGAGATGATTATAAAAGACTCTGGAAGGTTTTCACATGCAGAGTATGTCATCGGTGCCTGAGTTCTTGCTCTATGTTAAAAGAAACCAAAGCTGCACGTTAGATGATGTTACAGGTGTGGTTTAAGCCAAAAAAATGGTGGGAAAACATTAGCCAATGGGCCCATATTCAAGAATAGGTCTGGGTGGCACACAGGGGTTGGTGAATGCCTGATCATTTGTGTTTTGGGTTAAATGAACTGTGTAAAGTGTCTATATAATCTCTTTGATTCCTATCTTTTTACAGATCTTTTGATTAGCCAACTAATTGCTAGACCAGCTCTCATCGGTCAAGAGGACTTCACCAGTCACATTTCTCAAGACTGGGGTCAGGAATAAGTGAGAACTCAATATGAGGCCCTTGCCCAGTGCCCAACACCCTGCTTCTGCTGCATCAGCCAGGGCTTAAGCATATGGCGAGCTCTGAGTCATTCTGGGAGACCGAAATCACAGTGGGGCACCCAAGTTACAGGGGCCTTCCCTGACCACTGGGCCTGAGGTGTCTAAGTCTCTTCGGTCAGCACCCAGGTGTGCACTAGGTGTCACTACTGCTTTGTGAATCCACCATTTGCCATTAGGGCATCTGCCCCATTCACCAGCAGCAATCAAGAGGGGGTCAGGGGGAGCCAGGCCACCTGGGAGTTTCCTCTATATGGGGGGCTGTCATGCAAACTAACTCCTCAAGGTGACAAGGTACCAAGCCCCAGGCTTCTACCCTCATCCCCTTGCCCATCACTACTTGTGTGGGTACAAGAGGGCAGAAGGGTTTCACATGGGCAGTTCCTTAGAGCTTGCCGTGCTCTGAGAGCTACTGGCTTTAGTTATAAGATCGCCACTGAACCTGGCTGAACGTCAGAAGTCGTCCCAGGTTAGTTTGGGCCCTTTGCCTTCTTGGTTCAACATGATGTGGTGGAGCGAGCCGGGGTTTTGGACTCCTGGCCCCTGAGCCCACGAGTAGCCTCACTCAGATCAGTGTGAGTGTCGGTGAACAACACAGAAGGTGCGTGAGGCCAGGACACATCAGGTCTTTCCTCAGTCGGTGACAGTTTCTTCACTACCATCTTGATAATGTAGTCACAGATGGGGACCCTCCTCCCCCTGCCCAGACTCCCTAGTGCTACTACACAAACCTTCCATCACCCTCCCTTATGATCACCGAAGTTCAGGCATCTCTCTCTCTCTCTCAGCGTCTGTCACCCCTCACTGGGGGTTACTAGCGAATGTCCATATCATTTCCAAAAAGAGAAAAGAGGGGCAGGAGGAATGAGAGACACTTTGCTCCTCTGTTCGCCTAAGGTCCTAAAGCACTGGCCTTGGATCTGTTTCAGATGGGCCCAATGAGACTCCCCCAAGAGTCCTGCCAGACACAGAGCAGGAAAGAAGGGAACCCCTGACCCCCAGTCCAGGGCCCAAGGCCATACCCACTGCTCTCTCCTGCACTGGTCTGCCCTTGGAGCGTATGGATTTGCAGCTGTGGACACACACTCACTGACTTCTAACCGACATGCTAGATGGACTGCTTTTTCTCTCTGTTTTATGTAAATTGCAAAGAAGCTATGCTTACACAGGAAAAGAACCATTTCCAGATGCCAGAAATCTAGGACCTCAGCATTGTGAGCAGGGCTTGGAGCCGCCAGCTCAGAGCAGGAGGGCACTTTGAGGCTGGCGTCTTCACCTGCATGAGAGCAGGAGTCAAAGCCACGGGCCCAGTAGGAGTCTCAGGGTGCGGGGAACTGGGCTCCCCATAAAGAGCCAAGGAAAAGCTAAATTGTTGCAGGTGTGGAGGCGGAACTTTCTTTTTTATTTTTTTAAAGATTTATTTTATTGTTTTTGACAGAGACAGACAGAGAGAAGGGGGAGGGCCCAGAGCAGTCCCCATAGTTGTATGTCATTAGTTTTTGACATGGTTTCGTTCCACCCAGGTGGGTGCAGAGCTGCACAGGGCGGGAACTGGGAGAGGGGCCTCCTGCATGGGAGACACACCCCCGCAAGCCGGGGGCCTAACCAGGGACCTCCTACATGGAAGCTCCTGCCCCTGCAGGAACTGAACTGGACCCCACACACACACATGGGAAGCACTCCACAGTTCAGCATATGGGTCCGCACAGGCCGGGGCCAGGATTCGATCCTTGGATCCCAGGGCTGCAAAGCGAGCTCTCAACCCGCTGAGCCATCCTGGCTTCCTCTGAATTTTCTTTCCACCTTCAAATGGGAGGCTCAGGGCTGGAAACTAGCGTAAAAGCTGGTCTAGACCAGACGGCCACAGGGGGCCCCACAGAGACAACCAAAACCACGTCAAAGGCCTATCCTGGACCAAAAGCAGTCCAGCCAAAGAACTGTGCTACAGACAAAAACTAGAGTGTTCAGGGTCATTCTCAAGCATGCCACCAAGGGTTGGGGTGTGGCTCCAAAGCCTGACATTGGTTTCCAGAGACAGCTGCCCACCTGCCCACGTTATGAGTCGCCATGATGTGCAGCACCTCGGTGGCCTTGACCCGCACCATGTTGTTCGTGTCCTTCAGCAGAGCTTTCAGACTCTCCAAGCAGCCTGCGAAGCAGAAAGACCTGTGACTATCGACTAGTCTCAGCCATCAACTAGAGTGATACCTCGTTACTCGTCATTTATCCGTTCCAGGAGATGAGTGCCAAACAAACGACAAGTACTGGAACAAAATTCATGAATCAAAGTGCATCAAGTACCAAATTCAATGAGTTTTAAAGCAGCCGAGTACCAGGGTGTGAGTGTAACCTAGAAGCCAACAGGTGAGCAGCCAGGCAGCGAGAGATCATCCGAGGTTCTGCTGCTTTGGGTGTGGGGGGACCTTTATGGTTAGGGAGTATTTCAGAGTCACTGAAGGAGGCTCTGTGTGCTCATACCCAGGAACTGTTGCACCTAACCCCCTCCATACACTTCCTACCAGGGCCTTCTCTCACAGTCCACCATGGGGTTAAGAAAATGGGCTTTTCATCTGGAGAGACTGGGGGTTCAATTCCAACTCTGTCTCTAACTAGTCATATGCCCTTGAATGGGCTACATCTAGGAATGCCAGAGTGAGCAAATAAAAATCCTGCTTTATTTATTTATCGGGCCACCCCAGCCTCACACCCCTTCTTGGAGCCTCGTTTTCTTCTCTGTCGGTTGAGGATGCTCCTTCCCTCCCAGGGCAGGTGCTGTGAGGACTCACATAACGCGGGCACTGCACGTGGGGTGGTCTGGCCCAGAGTCAGGCTCAGTAAATAGCAGCCCTCACTACTGAAGCTTCACCTGGTGGCCACAGCCGTGCCAGAACCATCACTGCCTCTGGAATTAAACCAGCCCTTCGGCTAAGGGGGGAGGGAGAAGCGGCAACTCCTCTTGTACCCGATCAGAGAAAAGTGTGACCAAGCCACTAAATCACCTCAACTCTTATTTTGGTAATTAAGAGAGTGGGAAACGAGAGACAGGGGTCCCAGATACACGTGCGGTTTCAGTAGGGTCAGTGCCTATCTTTGGTGACAGCCTTGTGGATAAGACAGATAAACTGGGCTGTTTGGTGAATTTGTGGCCACTTGGTTGAGTCATAGCAGAGGGGGCTGGTTTGTGGCTCTGGGTAGGCCACTGGGGGTGTCCCCTCCCTCCCCACAATGACTGAATGGCCAGCTGGGAGGGATGCTGTGAAGGGGCCAGGTGTCCTCAGCTCCTCCTGCCTCAAGCCACTCTGTCTGTCAACCCAGCCCCAGTCTGTGACATTCTCACCTATGTCAATGGCCACATACACATGCTCGGGGTCATGCATGAGGTCACACAGAGCCATGAGGGCTTTCTCCCTCGTCAGCAGGTTCTCCGACTGCAGCTCCTCATTCAGCTTGGGCAGGGCCCGGCAGCCGTAGGCGATGGCAGCCTGGACGGGGTTGACGTCCGGGGGAAGGTACGCAGAGATCTGTGCCTGGGCCATCTTTCCACGCCGCAGCGGGTGACTCTCTAGCTTTCCAAATGAAGCTCGGAAGAAACCACTGCTTAAAAGAATGCAAAAGGTTGACATTACCACTACTGCGATTTAGAAGCTACTTCTCATTTGATCCTCAAAAATGTAAGGGCAGCTGGGTGACTCTCCATTAACCGGAACTCAAGCAACCAGCAAAAATAATTGAAGAAATAATACTACACTTATTCGGCATGGGTGCTGTTTAATGGAGAGTCTACTTACATTTATCCGGCATCTACCAATCCCCATGGGTGCCAGTTAACAGAATCTACTGTACATCCATTTTACAGATGAGCAGACTAAGGCTGAGAGCAATGGAGGGATCTGTTCAAGGTCACGGCGAAGGTAAGGAGCAGCCCAAACTGCAAACTCTAGTGTTCTGTCATAATTTATGACAAAACAAACTACCTGCATTTTAGAGGCTGGGCCTTTGGTCAAAAGCACCAGAGATGAAACAAATCTAATGAGTAAACACTAATCTGGTCACTACATTTAGTGCTTATCTTGTGCCAGCAATATCTAGTATCTCAATCAAACAGCCCAGAAAAGGGGGACTTGGATTACCCACATTTTACGAAGGAGGAAGTTGAGGTTTAGGGGCAAGGAGAGCCCATGTTCAAATCCGGGTCCAGCTCATTCACCTATCAGGGACTCTGACACATCCACACAAAAAAGGAATTAAGATTAAAGGGAGAATTTTTTAAATTACATACACGCACACACTTTGAGCAACTGACTATAGGCAGTGTGGCTTGGTAGTTAAGAAAGGGTGGCCCTTGACAACTTCCTTCCTCTATCTGTCTTTCTACAGCTGCAAAGGGAGGTGATAATAGCACTTCCTTCCCCCGGGGACTGGCATATGAACTGATACTCATGAGCCTGGCACACCCGACTCCAGATATACTGGCTGTGGTAGTTATGGTGGCGGTTGATATTGCCGCACTTAGTGGCGGTGACAGGCCCCAGCTCTGTAGGAATCTACTCCAGTAAAGGGGAGCCACACAATGAGTCCAGGCCTCAGATGACCAGGGGAGGAGAAGAGCCAGGCTGGGAGGGATGTGGCATTTCCTATTTGGGTCCCCCTTGCAGGGGATGGTGGGCCCCAAGGACAGAGCCTCTAAGGGACATGGGCTACGGGAGTCCAGCTGCAGATGAGAGAGCCTTGGGGTGTAAGGGCGCAGGCCCCATGTGAGCTGGACTGGGTGGGTCTGGCGGGGCCCCTGTCTCTGACCCCTGTCGGGCCACCACCCGCTCACCTGCCTCTGCGCGCTGGGTCCCGGTAGTGCACACCCGTTGCCAGGCGACCCAGTTGCCAGGAGACTAGCGGCGTCCGAAGCGCTGAGCGCCTCACCCTTGGCGCTCCATCGCGCAGGCGCGAATCGCCTCGGTCTGAAGCTGGCTGTAAAGTGGGGACAATGATCATTCAGGATTACTGTGGGGGACAAAGGCGGCTTAGCGTTGTTCATAGTACAGAAGGGAAAGAAAGGGACTGTGTATGCTTTTCTCTGTACTGAACGCTTTGCATGCCTTTAATCCTCAGAGTAACCCCGTGAGGTGATAAACATTATCCAGTTCACAGACAGGAACTTCAAATAGATTTAGTAAGTAGCCTTCCCCAGACCACACAGGCCTGATCCCTGAACTGCCTAGCGCTGGTCCACGCTCCTTGCTTTGCAGGCTGACTGCTTGGTAGTGGACCCAACACACTTGATGGGAGAAATTGTGCTTGAAGATAGGAGGAGCCAATCATCACCTGCATAAAACCCTCCATCGCTGGCCACTGGTCTCAGGACAGCCCAAGCTTGCAGCCTGCCACTCAAGACCCCGGGTGACGGTGTCCTCCAGCTGTGCTGGACTCTTCTAATCCCCCTGAGAGCCAACTCTTTCCAGCAGCCTAGGCTGCTTGTAACACTTACTACCTCTTTGTCCTTCAGGACACACCTTGGTAAAGACACTTCCTCCATGAAGCCTGTTTTCTCCCCAACTCCAAGTAAGTAAATGATCCCATAGCTTAATTATCCCATCGGCACATTTCTCTCTGCTAAGTCTCTATTTACTTCTCAGTTTCCTCCTGCCTACTCCAACTTCTCTGAGGGTGGAGGGCATGTCAGTCCTGTTTACTTGCCTCTCCAGGAATATAAAGCGTGTCCCAAAATTCACATAAGAAGTAATTTTGATAGAAAACACAGGTTTATAGTTAAAAATTGTAAATTTTCATTGCTCAACAATGAAAACACGTGGGTCTTTCGTGTAGCGCTCCATTTTTAATAACCCTGAACTATCAGCTGTCACGATGTCTTTTTTTTTTTTCCATTGGCAACACTTTACCGCACAAATGACGCAAAATTCTAATCTTGCATGAATTTTGGGACACCCTTTACCAGGAGGCTTTCCATAAGTGTAGAATAAATGAATGGATAATAAACTTGAATCAAGTTTTACACTCGTCTTCAAGACACTTTCACCATCTATTATGACCCTCACAACAAACCCTTGAAGTAGATAGTTGGGTCCATTTTGTAGCTGAGTTAACTGAGGCCTAGGAAGAGGTGGAGCAACTCATGTAAGTTCACCCTCTAGGCCTGAGCCCTTAGCAGCGAAACTCACTAACAAAGGCACCAAGCATCAGCCTCCAGCACATTTAGCTTTGAAATGAAGATAACTGACTCAGATCTGTGTGCCAGGAATCCCATATTGTCATGTGGAGATCTGGTCCCTACTGCTGTGCTTCAAAGGACCAAGTCATGAAGGGCCTCTCTAACCCTGAGCATCCTGGCTTTTTAAGGAAGGTAGTATGGAGAGCACTGGGCTTGGAGTCAGGAAATCTGGATTCCAATTCTAGTTCTAACTCACAAGGTAAATCCTTTTGATGGTGTGAGCCTCAGTTTCCTTGTCTGTGCAATCAGGGGGCTGAATCAAGTAGATTCTCAAAGCAGGGAACCTGGGGCCTCTCAGAATCTGGGTACATGATTTTTTTTTCAATTGTTCTTCAATTTTATTCTTTTTCAATTTCATTTTTATCTTTTTAAATATACATATAGTGATCTATATAGCATGCACACATATGTTAATTTGTGGAACATAAAAATATAATAGCCACCTGTGAGTTCACCACCAGAACATTATCAATGCCTGTGTCCTCTCCCATATCCTCTCCTCCTCCCGAAAGCTCACTGCTCTCTCATTTGTGTTATCACACAGTCTTACAGGCGCCCTGGAGGTCCACTAGCCCCACATGCTTCACTCTGCAAACAGACACTAGCTCACAGGAGCTCAGTGACTCCCGGCAGCTTTTAAACAGCCTCTAATTATAGTAATTAATTTTGTAGCATGAGCTCTAGAAGCCAGGCATATGATATTCAGACACCATTAGATTCAGAACAATGCAGATTAGGTCCCTAAGTGGTAAGCATGTCCAACCCTTGACACTGCAGGGTGCTGGACTCCAATCAAGTGCTGGAGCTACAGCCCTTAGGCCACCATTGCAGACAGGAGAAGGTACCTGTGGAAAGACTCAAACGAGAGAAGCACCCCGAAATAATCAGGGCTGAACTGGAAGAGCCAGAGTCGGGGAACATCATTGTGTGCTGTGTTCCAAATTGTTCATTTTTGTTTGAGTTATTTATTGAACAGGAAATATATACAGATAGAGGAAAATCCAAGAAGTATGAAAGTAAAATGTCCCCTTTGCTCCCCAAACAATAGGTTGTCCACACCTGTGGCAACTATACTGGTATCTTTCCAGAGTTAAGCTAAACTTACATAAGTAAATGCAACTCATTTAATTTTTTTTTTAAGATTTATTTTATTGTTTTTGACAGAGACAGAGAGAGACAGAGGCAGAGAGAGACGGAGAGAATGGGGAGGGCCCAGAACAGTCTCCATAGTTATAGGTCATCAGTCTTTCAACATGGTTTCGGTCCACACAGGTTGCCAGGGGCCATTCAGGGCAGGAACTGGGCTGGGGGCCTCCTGCATGGGAGGCATGCCCCCGCGAGCCACGGGCCCAACTGGGGGGCAAGAAGTGAACTGGGGGCCTCCTGCACACCCCAGTTCAGCATATGGGTCCACACGGGCCAGGGTCAGGATTTGATCCTCAGTCCCCAGGGCTGCAAAGCAAGTGCTTAACCCACTGAGCCATCCCGGCTTCCCCAGTTCATTTAAGGTTTAATGTTGTGGCAGCATACTTCAAATACTGTTCTCCACCTTCTTTTTCTAAATTTAATATTCATTCACTCACTTAACATCCACTAAATGTCTACTATGTGCAGGTACTGTTCAGCCAGTGCAATCCATTGATGACTAAACACACACACACACAAAACCCTGTTCTCATTGCTCTCAGTGGAGGGGGATACACAGTTAACATAAACAATAAGTTCTATAATATGCTAAAAATTGTAAGCGTCTGGGAGAAACAGCAGAATAAGGCATTGGAAGAATGCTATAATTTCAAAGAGTGCTTAGGGGAGGCCTCATCTAGAGGGAACAATGTGAACATTGTGCAAACACCCCAGTGCCTGGCCTATTGGAGGAACAGCAAGGAGACCACTGGAGCAGGTGCGGGATGAGATGGGGAGGACAGTAAGCAGTAGGAGATGGTGTAAGAGAGGAAATGGGACCAGGGCAAATGACGTGGGGCCTCTTGAGCCATTGTAAAGACTTTATTAATCTAAGAATGATGAGGAGACACTGGAGGGTCAGGAGCTGAGGATTGGCATGATCCGATCTGTTTTAACAGGAGATCCTTCCTGCTGAGCTGGGAATAGGATAGGGGCAAGGGTGGAGACAGGGAAACCAGTTAAGGGGAGAAAAGATGATGGCTTGGAAATGGGAAGCAGATAGAAGATACTGGGCAAATTTTCACAGTAGATCCTACAGGATTTACTGATAGATCAGATAGGGGATGTGAGAGAAAGATGTCAAGGGATCTTGAAGATCCCTGTATACCAATAAATAACAAAAACACAAAATATTTAAATGACCAGAAAAAATCATATTTAATATATTATGAAAATAAATACTTGAACACTTCATATAACCTCTACCTGTTTGAGCTACTACCACCGGCACCCCGTCCCTTCCGCTATGGTGAGTCTCTGCCGGGTCAGTCCTGCCCACGTAGCCCAGACTCCACCCCGGCCGCCCTGACCCCGCCCACATCGCGCATCAGGCCCCTCCCTCGTTACCATGGTGAACGTGGGCGCTTGGGTCGCGTCCTGGCAGCAGCTTCGTCAGAAACCCGCAGTTCCCACGAGGCTCTAGTTGCTATGGTGACCGTTCGTGCGTGCCTGGGTGGGACTCTTTCTGCTGTGAGCCCCGCCCAGACCCCGCCCCCGACGTCCCGGATTCGTCAGAGGCCCGCCGGTCCCGCGTGGCGCTCGTTGCCATGGTGATCGCTGCCGCCAGCCCTGCCAGGCCAGACCAGGCCGCGCTGAATCCCGAGCCTCTGCAGCCGCTGCAGGTGAGTCCTCCACCCTCTCTGTCCCACCCTCTGCCCACCTCCGTGAGAATGGGTCTCGGAGGCCGGGATCTGGAGGACGCCGCGTCCCACTGCCGTAACCTGAACCTGAACCTGGCCCGGGGACCTGGGGCCTCATCTTGTCCTGAACGCCCACCCTGCACCAGGCCGCACTGGGCCTGGAAAGCCAGGCCTCAGTCAAGGCCACCCTAGTAGGGAGAGATGGCGGACAGAGAAGGACAGGCAGGGCTGTCCGTCCTTGGGTGGGGTGACAGGCCTGTGGGCTGAAACCTAAGCTCCCAACCCCCACCCCACAGACTAGGAGCAGGGACCCCTCCCCATTGTCCTTCCTGCACTGGGTTGCGATGTACAGTGTAACGTTTGTACCGCGCCTCACACCCAGTGAGAAGCTCAGAGAGGGGCCCTTCCTGGTTGGAAGCCCGACAGGAGCAGGCAGGTCTTCTGGACTCCCAGGCAGGGTGGGGCAGGCGTGCCCCTCCCCACCCCACCATACTGCCAGCAGATTCAAAAAGATGACCTCTGGCCCATACTCCTGGCAGAGAAGGCTTGGATCTGTTTTTAAAGCTAGTGGGAAGTTAGGCATACACTTGTGGGTGAGTGCCCAGGGATCGGAACAGCTCCCTAACTCTCTTTTCCCTGGTTGGGTCTACAGGACTCTCTGGAAGGATGAGGTCCTCCCTGATGCCTTTGGGGCCCCCTGTGAGCCGGGACCGCATCATCACCAGCTTCCCTAAGGTAGTGAGTCATTGGCCCAGCCCTGTATGTGTGCACTGCCCTCTTGACACCATGTCCACATCTAGCTGTCCCCACCTGCACTCACCACCAGAAACAAAGCAAAGAGACCCCAGGGACTTACCAGACTTCTTGAGAAGCTAGGAAACTGCGTTGGGCCAGTATGTTAAGGGTGACACCAGGAGGCAGTGTGACATGGAGGTTAAGGGCATGAACATTGTAGTCAGAAAGTCCTGGGTGTGAATCCTGACTGTCACTAAGTTGTGTGACCATGGGCAAATTACCGACCTCAGAGTCACCGATACGCAAGGAAATTGCTCTCATGTTGGGGGCCTGGCTCATAGTAAACGGGAGCTCTCTTGCCTGAGTGGTGGTTGCTGCTGTTCTCATTACTACCGTGATCAAAACAGCACTCCAGTTTCCTAACACCAGATCCAGGGTTCTCCAGCCTTACCACTCTACCTTTAGTTCCTGCTGAAAACTCACAGTTCTTCCCTCTGTGCTACAATCCAATATAATTGCAGCAGGAATGCAAATCAGTACATCCTGTATAGAGGGCAGTGGGACAGTATTTCTCAACACTGCAGATGCTCCCACCTGGGCTCTTTGGTCTGGCCCAGCCCCTGCTGCTCCTCCTCAGAACTCACTAGACCCTGGAATCTCAAAGACCGTGACAAGATAGAGGATGGATGTGACAGAGGGATCAGAGAAAACTAATAAGACTACCAGCCATGAGGCTTGGGCAGGAAATGCTGGGAAGCAAGTCACCACCTCTTGCCCTGCTCAGTAATGGAGCTGCAGCTTCACAGGAAATGTGCCTGCCTGCCTGCCTGCCTGCCTGTCTGTCTCTATCTCTCTCTTTCCAGTGGTACACACCGGTCGCCTGCCTGCAGTTCAAGGAGCACTTCCACAGGCAGGTCAGTACTGCCTGCCAGCGCAGGAACACAGGGACTGTCGGGTGAGTGCACGGGGCACAGGATGTGGGGCAAATCAGTGCATGAATGGACGTACGAACACACAAGTGAAAGACAGACTGCACGGTACCGCCCAGTACAGGCCTGAAGACAATCCAGCGTTACTGGACACACTTTTTCCATATAGAACAGCTTTCCCGCTTCTCAATGTATCATGCACACGATTTTCAGCCTGAGGTCTCCCTATCTGTCTCTTTCTTTGGTCTGAAATGTCTTTCCTACTCTTCAGGTCTCAGTATAGTGTCAGGTACTCTAGGGGCCTTCTCTGAGCCCCCCACTACCCTTGCCTGAGCCATGCCTGTGTGCTCCTATGCCCCACATACAGACCTCACAGGAATGCAAGTTCATTATCTGAATTCCTCACATGAGGGTGAGGGCTATGTCTGTCCTGTTTCTGCCTTGACAGCACCTGGCACGGGGATCTTGCAACTCTCACTCCTTCTTATAACAAATAGGGGGATGCTGGGATAGCTCAGTAGGTTGAGCACTTGCCTTGCAACCTTGAGGTCAAGGATCGAATCCTGGTCCTGGCCCGTGCAAACCCATGTGCTGAACTGTGGCACAACTGGTGACAGCTGCACCCTGTGGCGAAGGTTCTTGCCTCCCAATCGGAAGGCCCCTAGTTTAGTTCCTGCCTTGTGAGGCCTGTGTAGAATGAAACTGGCACAACTAATGACATACAACTATGGAGACTGTTCTGAGCCCTCCCCCCTTCTCTCTCTCTCACCTTCCCTCAAACAATTAAAAAAAAAAAAAAAAAAGGAAACAAGCAGATACAAGGCTTGCTTTTGCCCCTCCTCCTGAGGAGTGCACAGCCTGCGCAGGGAGCCAGCTGAGCTCCCAGGTCTGGGGAGGTCACAGTGGAAGCCCAGCTCTAAGGTGCCCAAGGTGGCTCAAAGTGTAACCGGGCCCAGGTCAGAATGGCTGAAGCAGCCTCGGTCACGGCACAAGGACAACGGGCACTGATTTGGGAGTGCTGGTTTCACATCAGGTGCTTCATGCAGATGATCTCCCTGACCCTTCACAAGAGCACTGGGAGGTGGGGAAACTGAGGCACAGAGCGTCCCCCCCTACAACCCTTCAGCAGTACCCTTACTCCTTCTGACAAGCAGAGTTGGGGGCACCCTGTTCCGGGACTAGTGGTCACCTGGGAGCAGAGTAGACACAGCCTTGGCCCTTGCAGACATTGGCAGGTGAGCTGCACAAGGTCACCAAGTGACACAGAGGTGCCCTCTTGCTATCTGTAAGCAGAGGGGTGCCTGGTCATATGTTCACCCGTTGGGCTCCTTAGACATGAGCTGCAGGAACTCAAAGCATCGTCCACAGGCCCAGGAACGCTGCCGCACAGAGTGCAGGACACTCCCAGAGGGAAATGCGGCTGCTCCCCATAAACAAGGTCCACAGAGACCCCAAGAACTTCAGCCAGTTTGTCTCAAGCCACAGCCCAGACATGCAGACCTGAACACTGTCATGACAGCCCTTTGGCCTGGTTGACCCTTGCAGACACACCTCCAAGGGAGATGGTGACAGTGGTGTCCCAGTCAAGGAGTGCCTGCTCGCAAGGAGCAGGAGCTCAGGAGGCACGCAGCCCGGGGATGGGTACGAGGTGCAGGGCTCTGCCCTCTGCGCTGTGTCTCTTACACCTTGGCACTGTGTCTGCATTCTCAGCATGCTCCCGGTTCCCAGATCCACCCCAGCATGCACAGAGCCCTCCCCAGGCCTCTTCCCTTTGCTTCCTCAGCCTCTCATCACACCCAGTTCTAATTCTCACTGGACTTGCGCCCAGCATGGTCCGGGGCACAGCCCCAGGGAAGCAGGGTTCCCAGAAGAAAGATAGGCTCATCTACCCTCCCCTCTGAGAGCCTGAGATGGGGACAGACATCCCACAGTGTTTCAGCAGGTAGCCTGAGCCCTGTCCTCACGAGTGGGGAGCACTGGGAAGGAAGGGCCTGTGTATGTGAAGATGCTCTCATGACCAGAGCATCACAGCCACGTTCCCCCCAGGTTCAGACTCTCCAAGGTGGTTGTCGTCGGCGACCTCTACGTGGGCAAGACCAGCCTCATCCACAGGTGCGCCTGCAGCCACAACCCCGGTATCAGTTGTCAGGCCTTTGCCTGGGACACCCAGATGGCACTGTCATATTTGAGACCGTATGGCTGCTGGGAACAAAACCCGTGGAGAGGGTGCAATAATTTGGGGAGATGGCAGATCAGTGGAGAATGTGGCGTCCTAGGAGCTTGGCATTGGCCACTCTGCCCCCTGGGGCCACAGGCTCCCACCTCAGTGCCCTCACTGCATAAGGGTGCCCATTTCTCTGTCACTGTCCCTGGCTTGCAGTGTTTGCTGCAGCACCTCTTTCCCCACATAGTTCTCATTGTCTGTGCATCCCTGGTCTATCTCCATGGACCATCTCCTTAGTGGGTCCCAGTGGGTAGACTCCAGACGTCCACTGTCATGAGTGAAGCGTCCATGTAGCCTCTCTGATGACTTCCTTGGCCCTGACAGGTTTTGCAAGAATGTCTTTGACCATGACTACAAGGCCACCATCGGGGTGGACTTTGAAATTGAGCGCTTTGAGATCGCTGGGATTCCCTACAGCCTCCAGATGTAAGTCTCCATCGTGCCTGGCCATTTCCGGCATGACTGGCTTACGCCCTAGGGCCTGCTGCCAACGGTTCCATTAGCCTGCAGGCTCCAACTGCCGTAACAGCTTCACGCACCACCCCTATTTCCCTTTCTCTCTCTCCCACCACACAGCTGGGACACAGCAGGGCAGGAGAAGTTCAAGTGTATCGCCTCTGCCTACTACCGGGGTGCCCAGGGTAAGCAGCTGGGTGATGGCCGTGATGCGATCCTCAACTCTGTGGAGCAGAGGGCTCCCCCGCCAGGCTCAACAGCAAGAAGTCCAGGTTCTCTGCACAGGCACCGAGAAACTCCCGGGCCAGTGCTGGGACATGGGGACGCTGCTTCTGGCCAGGGCCCAGGCTGGCCGCCCCTTTGGGGACTCCATAGTGGTAGGCGTGCCCTGTGAGTCTCAGCCCCGGTTCCAGGTCAGAAAGATGTGCAGAGGGAAGTGCATGTCCAGAGGCCCCAGAAAGAAGAGCAGAGCTGACTGTAGCAGGAGGTGGAGGTAGGCTAGGCTGGTGACAAGAGGAACTGAGGGGCTAGGGCTGCATCTGCCCATCTTCTGCCTTCCCTGCTCCCCAGAAATGCTTTCCCTACAGCTGGTAGTTGCTCATCATCTTCATAGCCACAGCTGCCATTGGTCAAGTCAGCCCCATGTCAGGCTGGAGACTAAGAGTTTTAAAATAGTTGCTCTGGCTTAATCCTCACAGCAACCCGGAGCACTAGAAGTATTGTTCCTGCTATTTCACAGACGGGGAGACTGAGGCTCTCAGCAGTTAAGGTCCTCACCCAAATTCCCTTAGCTCTGAGTGACAGAGAGGAGATTTGAACTCAGGAGCCCCACGCTCATCTTGCTTCCCTGGATTCCCTACTGTGGCTGGGATACGGAGTGTGGGTTGGAGAGGGCAGTGGGAGGGTAGGTCATGAAGGGCAGCTGTAGGGTGTCTCCTTCCCAGATTTCATGGTGGGGTCCAGGGCTGAGTCCCTGGGGGGCCACTCCAGCAGTTCCTGGGGAGCTGGGTCCACCCAAGGGGAGCCCCCCCTTGTCATGCTGTGTTTGCCTCACCTGTCACTGACCAGCTCTTGGCTTTTCCCCGGGTGTGCAGTGATCATCACGGCCTTTGACCTCACTGACATGCAGACTCTGGCACATACCAGGCAAGTTGGGGACTCTGCAGCCCCTGCGGTCCCCCTCGGGAAGCTGCCGAACCTGGGCCCATGAACTGGGGCCCCAGTGGCAGGTGCAGTGACCAGCTAACTTGTCAGAACTGACTGCCCACAGGCTGCTTACCGTCCACTTGCCTTACTATCCCTCAGGATTTGCACCCATCTGCTGATAGCAGCTCCGTGCACGGCCAACACAGTTGCAGGGGGGCCGCACTCAGAAGGGCCCGAGCTTGCAGTAATGCTCTACTGTCACCATCTTGAAAGCCTTAATAACTGTTGCATGAGGGGCCTTGCATTGCCACCTGTCCTGGGCCCTGGAATTATAAAGCCGGTCCTGCCTGAAGGGACGTGATTTGGCCCTTGCTGTCTTGGGTGGAGATCTGGTCCTTGCAACCCCATTCCCTGCGGTCCGGCCAAGGCACTCCTGGCTGCAGGACCAGCAACCGCTCAGCCAGCTCAGGTCACAGGTCACGGTGCCCTCCTCACATGTCCTGGCTCAGCACGCCCAGCCCTGGGAGGAGCCGGGTCTGCACCCCTCCCCTGGCCTTCCTCAGGCCCCTGTGGGTGGGTGGGGCCATCTCTCAGCCTGTCTCTCTCCCACCCCGCCCCTGTCCCCCATGTATTCCAGGCAGTGGCTGGAGGATGCGCTGAGGGAGAACGAGCCAGGCTCCTGCTTTGTGTTCCTCGTGGGAACCAAGAAGGACCTTCTGGTGAGCAGAACTGGGCTGGAGGCCTGGGGTGGCCCCCAGGAAAATGCATCTGCTTTCAGCCCAAGTTTGGGGAAAGCAGGTGGCACTGCCATGCGTAGATGGGGATTTGAAGACTGCAGGCCTGGGAGCTGAAAGTTAGAGGTGCTTATCTCAGGGAGGGTGAGTGGGGTCTCACCCAAGGGCAGGCATCCCCTACCCACCCCCAAACTCGGCCTGCTCAGCCCGAGGTGAGATGGGGAGGAAGGAGGCACAGTGCGGGGTGGGCAGTCACCCACCCAGGCGCCTTCCTGAAGAAGGGCCGCTCTTCCCAGTCAGGAGCGGCGTGCGAGCAGGTGGAAGTGGAAGCCGTGCACCTAGCCAATGAGATGCAGGCCGAGTACTGGTCTGTGTCAGCCAAGACCGGTGAGTGGGAGCGGGGCCCGCTGCGGGAGGCTCGTGCATTTCCTTCCCCTGGTCTGTTGAGTGCCTGCATCACCGGTGACCATGCAGGGCCTTGCATTGCCTGAGCGGAGTCGCCTCATCTCTGGGGGAGTCCGGGAACCCTGTCTCTTGGGTAATAGCAATGCCCAACCCTCTGGGCAGGTCAGTTTTATCCCTGTGAAGTCACTTCCATCATCCCAAGGTAGAGTGACATGTCTGGGATTAGAACTCAGCCCTCACCTGTAACCATAGCACAGTCCTGCCCCCAATCTGTGGATGCCAGGTGGGAGGCACCACCTGGCACCACCTGGCACATAACCTGGGGCTCCCATCCCTTCCCCAGCTGTCACTGTGGAGGGCACTGAAACATCGCTCACAGTCCCCAGCCCTTATCCACATCCCACTGGTCTGTCCTCCAGCCCCTGGGCTGTCTTCCTCCATGGGCCATCGCTCTCTCTGGCCCCTGAAAGATGCCCAGCATCTCTGAACCTTGGTGTTCTCATCTGGGAAGTGGGTGATGCTATCCATCTCACTTTATTTTTAGGAAAAATATGTTTGAAATTGCAAAAGCCCCATTTATTCACTGAGGAAAATTAGACAATGCAGACAAGCAAAGGTTTTGAAAACACAAGATTGTTGGGCATGTATTAAAATGGCATGCAACTTGTACATCTGGAAACTAATTGTTACCAACCAATGTCACCCCATTAAATTTAACAATTAAAAAGAAATGGCATGCAGTGCCTGGGACATAGAGGCTCTGGGGACTCAGGAAGCACACCTGACCAGTAAGTCCTTGCCCCAGTGAGGAGCCAGAGCAGCCACTGGCCAGGGACTGGGTGAGGTGGCAGGAGGGCTGAGGGTAGGCACCACAAGTAGAAGAAACACCACCACTGGCCCAACACAAACAAACATGTGGCAGCTCCCAGGCCTGTTTCCCTCTGATCCATCTTGGTGGCATCCCCATGCCTGTGACAACCTGTCCTCTTATCAGAGTAACAGCATGTTCACTGAGAGCTCCCTGTGGACCACAGAATTTCCCTATGCAGTTGTACAGGTTGTTGACTGCACAAGGGCAGTGGGGGCGGAGGGGGTGGGGGGGAGGGCAGGGACTGGAACGTGGCCCTGTGCTCAGAGGGGCAGCCTCTTCCACCTTCAGGAGGAGGCTTCACAACGGCTCCATGTGGGGGCCCGCAGCACATGTTAATCACCGTAGCTGCTCACAGGCTACACGAGAGCAAGCACCCTTTGATTCACATGTCCCCACCTGGCCCACAGGAGGTGCTAAGTACCGATGGATTGGAAGAATAGATGCTAGGAAGCCAAAGCGCAGACGATAGGAGGGAGCTGCCAGGGCAGGTGGCCAGAGTGGGGAGAGGGCTGGAGCCAGGTGGACAACCAGGCCAGCCAGCCCGTCCCCTGTGCCACACTGTCCCCAGCAGCCCGAGGTGGACTGCCCTGAGCCTTGTACCCACCGGCTCCCACCCAGATGTGTCTGCAGGTGAGGGCAGAGGTGGGGATGTCACAGCCGTTTCGTGGGCCCACAGGGGAGAACGTGCAGGCCTTCTTCAGCCGTGTGGCTGCCCTGGCGTTCGAGCAGTCGGTGCTGCAGGACGTGGAGCGGAGGACCAGCGCCCGGCTCCAGGTCGGCGATGGAGACCTCATCCGTGCGTACAGACCCCCAGGTCGGGGCTGAGGAGCAGGCCTGTGGCCTAACACCCACGTCCCACCACCCTCTCCAGCTGTCCTTTCCCCCATCATTCTGACCTCAGGCCTGCAGCCTCCCTGCCCCCACCTGCCAGCTCAGACTCCCTCCCTGGCTCCCCTGGTCTGCCTGGCAGCCTCCTCACAGGCAGGGCTGGGCGTCCTAGGCTGTGTGGATGTGTCCTGGCCTTGGCTTGCCTAGTAGCTGCCTTTTCCCACTCTATTCCACCACCTGGCATGTGTCCCCATGCCAGGCCTTGAATGAGAGGCCTAGAAGTTCAAGTTCACAGGTCTGATCGGCAGTCACCAAAGCACCAGCAGGGGACCCTGCCCCGTGTCCCTGCTGGTGCCTGGTTGATGCCAAGTGACTTCTCCCCTCCTTACAGGAGTGGAGGGGAGTTCACCTGAGACCCAGGACAGCGAGAGACCCTCCAGCTTGGGTTGCTGTTAGCTGACGACTGCGTCAGAGGCCTGCACTCCCTGTACACACACGGGCAGCTCCTTCTGTGACTGTGGAGGGGTGACAGGGAGCCTGAGCCCTGTGACGTGTCTTTCTACCCACTGGGCTGAGCCAGGAAAGGCCCTCACTGGCTGCCAGGGGACCCCACACTGCCCAGCTGATGAGGGCACTGTGGTGACCATCGGGAAGGTCAGTCTCACCTACAGAGTCACCGTCACCCGGGTTGGAGAGGCCTCAGAACTGCAGACACAGGACACCTGAGCCCACAACCCACCGTCCCCCTCAGCACGTGCCCGCTGTCCGCCCAGGTGCGCCTTCCCGGTTGTCCTGGGTTGGCCTCCAGATCCTCACCTCAGCAGTCCAGGCAAGTAGCGCTCGTCAGCGTCAGCACGTGGGGAGCGCCCACCTGCCGCCCTGGCTGGGACTGTTATGCTCGCAGTTCCACGCCTCCCTGTCCACTGTCCCTGTGCCGCAGCCTTGCGGGGTCCCTGGGTAGCCCTGCCTCTCTGGAGGAGGGGGGATGAGAAGGTCTCTCCAGCCCCTTCTGCCCGAGAGGCCATGTCTGGCTGCTCTTGAGCCCCCGGAGTCCTGCCCTCTGGTCAGTGGGTGAAGATTGGCAGAAGAGAACACTCATGGCTCTCTCGCCCTCTTGGACAATGGAGTTCTGCAGCTGTGGGAAGAAGACTGCCCAGCTGCCCCTGGGGTACCTTGCAGCTACACCCCTCGAGCGTGGTACTGCCCTGCTCTGGCTCCGGCAGCGGTCACTCAGCAGTCACCCAGACTCTGCAGGACCAATGCCCTCACCACCCCTTCCTCCCCCAAGCCTGCACAGGAAGGGCCTGGGAATGAGAAAGCGCCTCGCACGGGCCTCTCAGGACCGTGTGTCTGGAAGACTCCGGAGGCCCTCTGGAGTCTAGGGTGCTCCTGCCTCCACCACCCATCCTGATACCAGACGGGCCCCCCTCCCAGCTTCTACCCAGAGTGCCCTGCCCTCCCCGTGGGGGCACTCCCGCAGCCCTGCTCCTCATGCCACAGGCACGCGTCCCACCTGCTTCTCGCAGACCTGAGCATTTTGCAAGTGCCCTCGCCCCGCACCCGGGATGGTGCCCAGCACTGCTTGTGCTCACAGCAACTGCCAGCCATGGGCGGGGAAGGGCACTGGAGCCTGTTTTCTGTTCACTGTCCCTTCACCACATGTTTACGTCCCTGTTCTTATGGACATAAAATACTTCTTGTGTAACTCACTCTTAAAGAAATTACGTGCTTATTGTGAAAGAAAACAAAAAGACAGTGCAGAGCTTCGTATACAAAGCGAAGGTCCGCCTCCAGTGGCGGGCACTCCCGGAAGCAAGCATCATTTATGGGTGGTAGGATTCCTTCCAGACTGTTCCTGTGTGAGCACGGCCATGACATTTGTTGGCTTGAGGCCCGCCGAGGCCTTTCTGTGGGACGGCTCCTGACCCAGACTTCTGCCAATGGACTCGGCATTGAGGTGCTTCCATGGGGAAGCCTGCTGTGGGCTTCTCAGTGGGTCGGGGCACCCTTCATTCCGTCTCCCTGGAGGCATCACTGAAGTTACATGTCTTCATGTAGCGTCCCGATGGCCTCTGTGGTCTGCCCTGTTCATGGCTGCGTCCTCAGTACCAGCCCACCGAGTATCTGAATGAAGGAGTGACTCAAGTCACATGGTGCAGCCTCACGCGATGTTGCCTATAAGTGGAGCTTTTCACTTTGGCTCCCAGGAGGGCAAGGCCAAAGCTGGAGTCACCCCCGACCCCAGGATGTACCACATCAGCTCCAACCCACATACACTGGAAATTTTGGCCTGGCATTCCCAAAGCCGGGGCCATCCAGCCTCTTTGGGGAATAGCAAGAACCCCCATTTCCTGAGTGCCCACTTGGTGCCAAGCTCCATGCACAGAGTGCATGAAAAGCTCATGTAATCACAGCAACCCTGTGGGCTGGGTGCCATGACCTTCCTGTCCCCAACCAACAGGAGCAGAGCACGGAAGGGATGGTGCCCAAACACCTGCTCTGCTGTTCCTGCTCCCCCTTCTGCCTCCCCCTGAGCCCCATCCCAACTTAGGCTCTGACCCCAGTGCAGCCCCGCTCGAGTGCTACGTCCCTTACATACGTGTCTCCAGTCAGGCAGTGCCCTCCTTGCAGCCTGGGGCTGAGACCCAAGAAGGGGTTTTATCTGCATGGCCCCAACCACACTCAGCCATCCTCGGGGTCCCCAGCAGAGCCAGGACTTCCCCCCATCACACCTTGCTCCCCACCCTGCACAATGTTATAATAATTAGTCCTTCCCAGCCCTGAAGCCCCCTGACAAGCACTCCAGAGCAGGGGCAGAGCTCTGGCTCTCAGCCTCCTGAATCATGTGCCCTGGGCCCATTCTTGCCTCTCCTGGGCACGGATACATTTAACTCCATTTCAGCCTGCGGGATGGGATGGGAGCAGGGAGACCTAAAGTCACCTAAGAGCTAGGAAACAACACGGAGAAGGACAGAGGATCCATTACATTCACATGAGTAAGAATTGGCGAACCAGGGAGAGGCCCTGGGGGAGAAGGAGTTCCAGGCCCTGGGAGACTGCAGAGGGGACGCAGCAAGTAGACTGAGGGGGGCTGGAGTGGGATGGGGGTGGGCGGTTCAGAAGCAGCAGTGCATGGCTCAGAGGGGACCCTCCTCTTCTGAGGGAGAAGGGCTCCTGGAGACCGGGGGGCCCTGGGCATACCTCCACCCAAGGAGCCCAACGCTTTGGCTGCTGCTCTGAGACGAGACACCCTCCCAGCAGCTCCCAGGCTCCTCTGCCATCTGCTGTGGCCTCCCAGTGTCACCTCCCATATGTTGAGCCTTCCCCTGAGGGAAGCTGATCAGCAGACGGGAACTGTGGCTGTCACACTGCCTCCTTCCAGGCAGAGCAGATCCTTCCAGTGCCCCACCCCCACCCAGATGCCTCCCCTGAATGCAGGGCCACCAGCCACAGGGCTGAGCCTCTGGGAACTGTGGGTCTGGTGTCCAGGCTCTTCATTTGACTTGCCTCCCCACTCAGTCCTCTGGGAAGCAAAGCAGCCCCGGGGCTCCCTCATTCCCCACAGAGGGGTGGCACCCCCTGGCCTGAGGATGCGCTGGGCGTCTGCTCTGGAGACCACAGCCTGCACCCTCTCAGTGGCCATGCCTTCAGGACAAGCCCATCTTGCCCTGGCTCCTCTGCTCCTTGTGAAGGCTGGAAGGCAGCCAGGACACTCTGCTGGGACTCCCACGGCAGGGGCTTCATCAATCATTCATTCCGCAGGAGGCAGGCGGAGTTACAGCAGAGGGGGGACCTGGGTGGAAAGACCCCCACTCTTGGACTCCTGGCCAAGGAAGTCTGGCAGAGAGAGACCCCTGCTCCCCACTCTGGGCCGGAAGCGGATGGCCCCCCAGGGGGTGTCCAGCCAGGCATTGTCCAGCGCGGTGCAGGCAAGCAGGACTGAACAGCATCTGCATCGATTGCCCCAGTTTTCTGATCTTGCCCGCGGCTCCCTGGGACTGACAGATGACGGATGGTGGATGACAGTTGACAGATGGGGGTCATGTGGCCACATCTTGCTTAAAGGGAGCCCTCCTCTGGCCTCTGACCCCTAAAGCAGGAGGGGATGCAGGTACAGACAGGGCAGGGAAGGAGCAGGGAAAGGCCCAGGGTCTTCAGAAAGCCCCGCGTCCTTATAACACCACCTCTGTCCATCCCGCCGGGTGGCAGCGTGGTCAGGAGCAGAGCTCCGGAACTCAGGCGGGCTGGGCTCACCTCACTGCTGTGTGACCGGGGGGTCACTGCTCCTCTCTGAGCCCCTTTCCCTGCCTCTTGCCTAGACAATGGCTGCGAGGGCATTTCTCTAGATCTGTGTATTCTGGACATTTCATGTAAATGGAATCATAGAACACATGGCCTTTTATGACGGGCTTCTTTCACTTAGCATAACATTTTTCAAGGTTTATCCATGTTGTAGCATATGTCCACAGTGCATTCTTTTTATGACCAAATAATATTCCAATGTATGAATGTACCACTTGCAGTTTAGCCAGTCATCTGTTGGACGCTTGGGCGGGTTGTTTCCATCCCAGGGGTTTTGAAGCATCGAAAATTCTCCTTTCTGCTCAGCAGAGGGAGCTCTTGGGTCCCACCTCCTGCCAGGGCTGCTGCTGAGTGTGTGTGTGTGAAATGCAAGTACAGTAAATTTTAGAGCCATGTGCTGCTGAGGGTGTGCGTGTGTTTCAAATACAAATAAATTAAAAGCCATGTGACCACATCTCAGAAAATGAAGGAAATTGAGGGAAGACATCACCAATAATCCCACTTCCTTGTCTCATTTTAGTTTTTAGATGAAAAAGAAAACATCCACTGGGAGTGATGGAAAATGTTAGTCACCTGATTGTCATGATGGTTTCACAGGTGTGTACAGATGTCAAAACTCAAATCTCACACTTCAAAACATGCAGCTGATTGCATGTCAGTTATACCTCGATGACGCTGCAAAAAATAAAAACAAAAGTAACAACTACGAATTACAAGAGACAGGGTTTTCATTATGAATTCAGAAAAGAATAATGAAGAACATAAATGTCACTCGCTGCTCGCAGACCGCTGTGGAGCCCCTGGTGAGGTCCTGTCCACCTGCCCAACTCCTTGGAAGGCTCCCCTGGGGCCAGCGTTCGTGAACCATCAGCCTCCAGCTTGTGCAGCCAGGGCCCACTGTGGCTCTGCTGGCCTCGTGGGGCCAGGCCCAGGGTCCTCCCACCAGAGGGCTCAGCAGCCGCTGCACAAGGGTCCCTGTCACCTCCCTGGCCAGTGCCCTCTCGGTCTCTGCCTCAACATTCTTCCTGGTCCAGCCTCTGCCATTCCACAAACACTAGCTGCTCATTAACAACACTCCTGCTTCTGTCTCAGGTCTGGACCGCTCATCGGTGCCCCAGACCACCTCTCTCTGCCTGACTCCTCCTCCCTGCGGATGGGCTATGGGCACCTGAAGCCTCATGTGGGCAGCCTGCTTCCCGGTCATAGTCAATGGCCCATTCCGTAGCTGGTCCTTCCTCTCCCCACATCCAATCCATCTACAAGTCCAAAACTGACCTGGGGTCCGAACCCGTCTCTGTCACCCTGCTTCCAACCTAGCCTGAGTCACCAGTGCCTCCTGCCTGGAGGAGCGCCTGTCTTGTCCCCTCCCCCCCCCCACAACCAGTTTGAGAAAGTCACACCACTTACGGCAGCTATGGCGGCTATTTGAATTTAAATTCTTTAAAGTTAAATCAAATGAAAAAATTGAGTCCTTCAGTTGCAGCAGCCACATTGCAGGTGCTCAGGAGATGCTAATGGCTGCTGTATTGTTCAGCACAGGGTATAGAACATGTCCATCATGTTGGAAAATTCTATCAGGCGGTATAGGCCTAGAACCTTCTAGAGGCCGTTCCTTGCATTTAGAATAAAGTCCAAACTTCTTAACAAGCCTCCACATCAGATTCCTCAGGCGCCAGCACTGAGCACCTACTCTATGCTGAGCACTGCTGGGTCACGGGGAACAAGACAGATCTCAGTGCTCAGGAGTGTAGATCTAGCTGGGGACAGACAGCAAATGGGAGTTACAAAGTGTTATGTGTCAGGACTCCACGTTTCTCCTCCTTCCTTGGGAGGGACGGATGATAAGAAAGCTTTGCAAGAAAGGATGAGACCCAGGGGAGGAGTGCTTTTAATAGAAGGGGCCAAGGATGGGAGGAGTAGCTTTGGAGTCAGAAGAAGCTGTCCCACAAGGAGATAGCCACTATCTTGCTGTCTTTGTACCCAACAACAAGGCATTTGCCAAGAGTAAGCTCAAAGCTTCAGGGTTGGTGAACTAAGCTTGCTTATGTCTGCAATATTTAAGGTGTGACTGAGTTGGGGCCTGTAAACCAGAGAAAGGGACACCTCGCTGATCGATGAAGCCTCTCCAAGTATCCTTTTCTTTCCCAGGTGCTTAACGACAATGTCCCTGATAAACCCACAGTCCCCTCCCCTGGAAACCGAGGGGCCTTGTCAGCCAGAGAAAAGGCAGTTTGTGGTTTTGGGATTCTCTCTGCTGAGGAACAGGGAATGAGGTAGCAGAGGCCTGGGTTCTAGGCCTGCCTGACTCACTTGCTGGGAGACCTGAGCAGGCCATCTGAGGAAGGCAGCTAATATCGATCGTGAGCTGCAGTGTGTCACACCCTTGTGAGGTCAGGATTTATTATGCTCATTTTAAAGAAGAGTCCCTGAGGGTGTGAGCATTGCTGGGATCCCAGCCTCACTTTGTCCAGCCCCAACTCCTCCGATTTCCCCACCTACCAAACAGGCTTTACTCTGGCCCAGCCTGCCTTGCAGAGGATCAGCTAAGTAAAGGAGCTGGGTAGGGAGGGGGCGTGGGGGCCTCGGAAAGAGAGATGGCAGGAAGGCGGGGAGGCCTGCAGAGGGCAGCAGTGAGCTGCGCCTGGCAGTGTCTGGAAGCGGTGCCCCAAGGGTTTCCTGCAACACTCCCAAGGCACCAGCTTTAACAAGCAATCGTGGAAGGAATACAACATGCCATGTATTGCCGTGTGTTTTATGTTTGTCCCATCTGGGTGCTTTACATACGGTGCGCACAGCATTTTACATATGAGGACAAAACAAGCTTAGAGAAGAGGAGGGAACTGTCCAGGTCACAAAGCCTGCAGTGGGGGAGACCTGAACCCTAGCCAGGCAGCCGGGCCACTGGCCCTGGGCTCCGTTCCTGTAGATTAGACATCAGGGCACCTGCACTGGAACGGAGGGGAGGGCATGATAGCCTCTCACACCCACACAAGGGCAACAGCCCTCAGAGGAGGTATCCTTGTTCTCATTTCAGTGCACAGGGAGGCTGACGTGGACAGGACTTGTGCCCAGTTCTCTGGCTGACAAATCTTATTTCCTTTTTCCCTCACCCAGCATTTTCATTTTTCCCCATCCAGACTCCCTACAATGTTCTCTCTGCTGTGTGTCTCAGATCTCCAGGCTTCTCTGGGGTAGGAAAAAAGATTGTTTCGTTGCTTGTCTGTGCTGTCCTGTCTTCCACTCAGCCCTGTGGGTCACAGTGGGGACTGGCCAACCCCTTAGAGGGAGACTGAACAGATAAGTTCTGAGTCAGGCAATTTGGGGGGGAAACTACACAGGCCTCTGGAGCTCAGGAGACCTACGGACAAACACATGAACCAGGAATCAGGACGGCAGGAAGGGAGGTGGGGGTGTTGAGTGACCTGGGGGAGAAATGCCCACTAACTCTGTGACACTCTCCTGTGGTAGTTGTTGCTTCATCAACCGCCCCAGGTCCACAGCGCTGGAAGCCCACTGGCACACAGGGCTGCTGGCACGGGTGCCAGGCCCAGCCCTTCCTTCCTGGCCGAGTGACCTGCCCTTCTGGGCCCCACCCAGACGTTGGTGAGTGGCCAGGGCGTGAGGAAATGAGCATCCAGGTGTTCCCGTTCCGAGAGTGGGAATGTGCCTCCCCATAGGACCGTCGTGTTCGCCGCCGGGGTCTCCGCTTCCAACCGAGAGCGGGGACCAGGGAGGGTCGGGGCCTGGCTGGGGAGCAGCCTCCGGGGGGGCCCCCACGCCCCCTCGCCGGGGCCCGGCGGCGCGGCCCCTTTAAGAGGCGCGCCGGTCTCCGTCAGCGGCCGCGGCCACCGCCCCCCGGCCCTCCCCTTCCTGCGGCGCCGAGTGCGGGCCGGGCGGGAGCGCGGCGGGAGCGCGGCGGGAGCGGGCCGGGCCCAACGCAGCGCTCGGGTCGGCGGAGGCGGCCGAGACACGGGAGGCGCGAGAGCAGAGCCGCGCGCGGGCGGCGGCCATGGGCTAGCGGCGCCCGGCCGAGCGCAGCGCAGCCCCCGTCCCGCCCGGTGCCGAGCCGGCCCGCACACAATAGCAGCGCGCGCCCCGCCCCGCGCCGCCGGGGGGCCGAGCCGCCGCCTCACCTGCCGCCCGGGAGGGGCGGGCATTGTTCGCCGCCGCCGCCGCCGCCGCCGCCGCGCGGGGGCCATGGGGGCCGCCGGGCGCCCCGGGCCGGGCCTGGCGAGGCCGCCGCGCCGCCGCTGAGGCGGGCCCCGCGCACAGCCCTGCGGCGCAGGTGAGGCCGGCCGCGCCATGGTGGACCCGGTGGGTTTCGCCGAGGCGTGGAAGGCGCAGTTCCCGGACTCGGAGCCGCCGCGCATGGAGCTGCGCTCGGTGGGGGACATCGAGCAGGAGCTGGAGCGCTGCAAGGCCTCCATCCGGCGCCTGGAGCAGGAGGTGAACCAGGAGCGCTTCCGCATGATCTACCTGCAGACGCTGCTGGCCAAGGAGAAGAAAAGCTACGACCGGCAGCGCTGGGGCTTCCGGGGCGCGGCGCAGCCCCCCGACGGCGCCGCCGAGCCCCGTGCGCCGCGTCCGCTGCCCGCGCTCGCCGACGGCGCCGCCCCGCCGCCCGCGGACGAGCCCGAGGCCCGGCCCGACGGAGAGGGATCCCCGAACAAGGCCAGGCCCGCGGCGGCTCGCAGGCCCGGGGGCCCCGCGCCCGCCGACCGGGATGACCGGGGGCCCCCCACCAGCGTGGCGGCGCTTAGGTCCAACTTCGAGAGGATCCGCAAGGGCCCGGGCCCGGGCGGGACGGCAGACGCGGAGAAGCCTTTCTACGTGAACGTGGAGTTCCACCACGAGCGCGGCCTGGTGAAGGTCAACGACAGAGAGGTGTCGGACCGGATCAGCTCCCTGGGCAGCCAAGCCATGCAGCTGGAGCGCCAGAAGTGCCAGCACGGCGCTGGCCCCGGCTCGGGAGACGCTCCCCGGCCCGCTAGCCGGGGGCGCGCCTCCGAGGGCAGCTGCGGCCTCGACGGCGACTACGAGGACGCCGAGCTGAACCCCCGCTTCCTGAGGGACAACCTGATCAACGCGAACGGCGGCGGCAGGCCCCCTTGGCCACCCCTGGAGTACCAGCCTTACCAGAGCATCTACGTAGGGGGCATGATGGTGGAAGGGGAGGGCAAGGGCCCGCTCCTGCGCAGCCAGAGCACCTCCGAGCAGGAGAAGCGCCTTACCTGGCCCCGCCGCTCCTACTCCCCCCGCAGCTTTGAGGACAGCGGAGGCGGCTACACCCCCGACTGCAGCTCCAACGAGAACCTCACCTCCAGCGAGGAGGACTTCTCCTCCGGCCAGTCCAGCCGCGTGTCCCCGAGCCCCACCACCTACCGCATGTTCCGGGACAAGAGCCGCTCGCCCTCCCAGAACTCGCAGCAGTCCTTGGACAGCAGCAGCCCCCCCACGCCGCAGTGCCAGAAGAGGCACCGGCAGGGTCCGGTCGTGGTGTCAGAGGCCACCATCGTGGGTGTCCGCAAGACTGGGCAGATCTGGCCCAGTGATGGGGACAGCAGGCTGCCTCAGGATGCCACCTTCCATGGAGATGCAGGTGGGTGCCTCACCAGCTTGGGTGGGTACACCTGCCCCTTGGCCAGAAACCGTTGAGCACGCAGGAGGGGATAAAAAAGGGATCTGTGGAGGGGGAAGAATAAGGAGACACTTTTTGGAGTGAGTTTCCAATATTGTTGCGGTCTGGAAGGATTCACACTGATCCTGCGCCTTGACAAACTGCATCCTTGCCCTCCTGAATGCAGGTTCCCGGGGTTTGGAATGGGATCAGTTGGGAGATGCGATGTGTGGGATGGTAGGTGGCTTGTTACTTTGGTTCCAGAGGGTATGTTGCTTGTGGGTAAGGACCAGGATGCCCAGGGTCATCGCCTTACCCTCTCTCTGATCCCTCCACACAAAAGCAGCAGGGATGGTATAAGGAGGGATCATATCTGCCACTGAGATCTGATGCCTGTGACAAGGATTGATTTGTGTCTGGGGCATTCCCTGCCACCCCACCTTTCCTGTCTTGGAAGAGTCACATGACACGTTTGGGGGAACGCAAGATGTGCTAGCTGCTCCCAGGCCATTGACGTGTCAGGTTCACTTGCTACCCAGCAGCCCAGATGCAAGACAGAACAGGTGAACATACAAATTAGAGGGAAATGAGGTGACAGGTAGTTCTGACTCAGTGGGCCACCAAACATCAGCGGGGGAAGATTTTATCCAGGGCTGAGGCACAGCCACACCCATTCTGATCTGCCTGGCTTTGATGGGAGACTTCATTCATCATTACTAACCCACAGGCCCCTCTGTGCATCTCGTCCCAGCTCCATTTTTTGATCCCTCATGTGTTTCTGCTCCTCATTCTCCCAAGGATGAGTGCCCACCGGTGCTTATTTGGGGCTTCCAGTCCATGGTCTGACCCTGGCCCTAAGATGAAACCTATGGGGTTGGGTGTATAACTCTGGACTGTGTACAAATCCCACTAGGGTGATGGGACTGGATTTTGAGGTCCAGGCCCAGTTTGTGATTGGAGTAGGAGAGGATGGGTGGGTGGGTGTGGGCTTTGGGTAGGAATGGGGGAGGCGAAGCTATCAGGAATCTCTTGGAGTCTTCGTCCCTGTTTAGCTGATCCGGTTTTCCACTTCATTGATTTTTCTTTTTCTGCCGATGGAGTTGTATGTACTTCATTTGTCAGGGTCCTCTCTAAACAAGTGAGGCTAATGGCCTTTTTGTGATCAGCACTCTGTCCTGTTTGTTTTAGGTACATCCGGTTGATGAATTTTCGTTTGCACCTGGGGGTAGCTGCTTGGACCTGTGTGGCCTGGCCCAGCCCCGTCCCCTGAGTCCCTCATTGGCGGGTGGGAGGCGGGGTTGTGGTGGAAGGCTGTAGTGTTTAGAAGTCTGCTTTGCAGGCACATCAGGTTGGCCAGGGTCTGGAGGATTGCCCTGTGGTCACTGGGCAGCAGCCTTGTCTGGCCAGCTGTCGGCCAAGTGAGGCCCTGAGCGCCATGATGCAGGAGAATGTTATTAATAAAGAAGAAAATTTCAGACCCGCAATCTGAAACATTCTCTCGCTGAGGCTAATTCTTAGGTTTCCAGAAAGTGGGGTTCGCTTGAATGGAATATGTTGCAGTGGGCCTCCCTGTGAGCCCTTTTTCTGCTCTCCTCAGCTCCTCCAGCCTGCCTCTCATACAGCTGTAGACATGAGACCCTTGGCTCTGTGTGTCACACAGGTGAGGTTCTCAGTAAATGGCTGAGGACTTAATTTTTACAACTTGGACTTTACTCTTAGCACTTTCTGGATCCTTGTCTGAATGTCCTCCAGTTCCCATAGTCTCGCTCCTGTTAGGCTTTTAAACTCCTGGTTATTTTAGCTTTGGGAGTCTTTCAACGCTGCACCCAGCACTCACCCAGCCGGGACTCCCTGCTGGCTCAGCCTGTGTCTCTGTCCCAACTGTTTACTGATGTTCCTCAGATGGCTGGGGAGCCTGCTGGCCAGGGCTGCACCTCTGAGCAGGGACAGTGAGGAAAATCACAGTGTGGGGAGGGAGTGGAAGTCACCCTAATTCTTTGCAGCAGCAGCTGTGGGGGTCTGGATCCAGTAGCTTCAGAATCCCTTTGTGTAAGTGGGCCCTCATATTTCTGAGTAAGGGACCCTGGTTTTTGAGAGAAGGAGCTGAAATGACCATATGCCACTGTGTGCCCCGGATGGTGACATCAGGGTCCACGCAGGGCCCCTCGTGGGCTCTTACATCACCCTGTGGTGGAGCTGTCCATCTCTATCTATAGGTAAGGACACAGCCAGGAGATGACAGACCTGGGATCCGGGCCCTGTGGGAATGCAGAGTCATTCTTTCTGGAGTGTAGGAGCCTTAGGTTGATCTTCCCACGACCCCACCCTGCCCCTGAAAAGCATGACTGGGTTGGTTCAGGGGGTGGGCCAGTAGCAGCTGTGAGCCCTGCTGTGTGTAAGCCCCTTCCTTTGTACTGTGTGGTCTTCACGGAAGGAGAGTGTGGTCCTGGCCATGTGGGAGCTTGCAAGTTAATAGGAGAGAGGAACGTAGAGCATCAAATATGTGTTCAGAGGGAGTGAGAGCAGGCACGGTTCCGCAGGCAGCAGCGGCGCTGCAGAGGGCCCTGCCCGTCAGCATGGGGCTAGCATCGGAGGGCTGGGGAGCCGTCTGCCTCCAGGAACAGTGGGGACAAAGGATCAGAGCACCCACGTCTACCCTCTGTGACTGTGGACACTGTGCTCTGTTTCCTTGTAGTAAAATATACATAACAAATTTACCATCTTAACCCTTCTTAGCCATTTTTAAGTGTACAGTTCAGTGATACTAAGTACATTCATATTGTTGTACAGTCGTCACCACTGTCTACCTCCAGACTCCTCATCTTGCAAAACTGAAATTCCATAACCATTGAACAACAGTTCCTCATTTCCCAACCCTCATCCCCTGGCAACCACCATTCTACTTTCTGTTTCTGTGATTTGACTATTCTTGGTACCTTGTACGAGTGGAATCATACAGTATTTGTCCCTCTCTGTCTGGCTTATTTCACTTAGCAGTGTGTCTCCAAGGTCCACCCATGTGGTAACATAACTGTGTGAGTTCTGAAGGCAGATCCCTGGTTCATCCTGTGGAGCCTTGGCCAGAGCCGGACACAGCACATACTTACTGGCACACACAGAATGATCCCTTTCTCTTCTCACAGCTGTGGGGTCAGGACTGAGAAGCTGAGAAGGTGAGCTGGTTTTTAGGGAAGCATCTCATCAGCTGCACCTGTCTCTTCTTAACCTCATCTCTGTCCTTTAACTTCCCTCTCGGGGGACTTGGGCAAGCCCTTTCATGAGAGGAGGCCAGTGGACCCAAGGACCTTTCTTCTTTTAGTCTGAGGAATTCTTTTTTGATTGGTTTTTGACAGACAGAGAGACAGAGAGAAGGGGTAGTCTGAGGAATTCTTGATCTGAATACCCAGGCCTGTGTGCCCCTCAGTCCTTTTCCAAATGTCAGTCGTGAGATACGACACAGGTCTCGTGTCTCTTCTTAGGCTCTCGTTCCAGTTGCTGCTCTGTGTTTTCACATTCATTAAGCAGCTGAGTTTGCCCTTTGGGTTCTGGTGATGTTTTGTCACCAGAATGACCACTGCTTTGTTTTTCCCTTGGATGATTGAATGAACCGATGACCAGTTAGAGTGAGTAACTACGGGGCAGTGAAAGGTCACCAGCTCCATCCTCATCTCTAGACCAGAGCCTGCGGTCACCTCTAAAGTGAGTAGAGGCTCCACTCTGCCCACAGAGGCAGGGTGGACAGAACCAGGCAATGTTCTTAGAGCACTGAAGTCATCTGCAGGATGGACACCGAGTCTAGATCAACTTTTACAAGGGTTCTCTGACTCAGGAAGGATGCCCTTCTTGTTTTGAGAACAGAAGGAAACATTCCAGAACCTTTCACTAAAGTAGGAGCTGGGAGTGCTGTTTATTTGCATGGGTCTGGGGGGCATGCCTTCCCCATTTCTCCCTTTTGCCTCATTAGTTGATTCAGGAGCCCCCCCCCCCCCAACCCCCCTTGGCTGGGAGTCCTGTGGCCCAGAGGACCTGTGTATGTCCTTAACAGGACAAAGATGCCAGGTGAGCCGATGCTGGGAAGAGGAGATAGCCGTGCCTGAGGCCCGGATGTTCACTGTGAATGGACGGGCGTCTTCAAGTGTTCTCGGGGTGCCAAACCGTCAGCCTGAGTTCTGTCTGAGGCTACTTTTTAAGATCAAGACTTAGGGGATGGTGGTGGGTTAAATGCACTAGCAACCCCATAGGGGTTCTTGACCCTGACTATAATACAGTTCTTGTGGCTCATGTAAGGTTTTTTGGGGGGGGAAAAAAATAAATAGCAATTTTAATTAAACTATAGTAACATGTGATAGGTATTTTTATTGTGGTAAAATACACATCATAAAATGTACCAATTTGTTTTTTTTTTGCATTTTGCATTTTTCTGTATTTTATTATACTTAAACATTTTTTTAAACTACAGTTGACATACAATATTACTTTAGTTTTAGGTGTACAACATAGTGATTACACATTTATATGACTTACAAAGTGACCACCTTGACAAGTCTAGTTCCCATTGACACTATGCATAGTTATTACATTAATATTGACTGTGTCCATTTTAAAGTTTTTTATATCTTTTTTTTTTTTTTTTTATATTTATAGAGAGTAATTATTTTATCTTCAGTGCATATTTATTTCTATTTTACTTTTGACAGATAGAGAGAGAGACAGAGACAGAGACAGCTAGAGAACCGAACTGTGGGAACTCCCCAGTTCAGCATGTGGGTCCTGCCTGGGCCGGAGCCGGGATTCGACCCCCGGTCCTCGTGGCCTCAAAGCGAGCGCTCAACCCGCTGAGCCGTCCCGGCTTTCCCCCATTTTAAAGTTTTTTAAAGCGTGTAATTCAGTTGTGTTAGCATTCATGTCGTTGTGCAACCATGACCGCCGACCATCTCCAGAACTTTTTCATCAGTGCGACCAGAAACTCTATCCTTGTTAAGCAATCTCACCTTCTCCCCTGCTCCCAGCGCCTGACAACCACCACTCGGCCTTCTGTCTCCAGAATTTGCTTTTCCTAGATACCTCATATAAGTGGGGTCATATATTTGTCCTCTGTCTGGCTTATTTCACCTAGATAGGATTTTTAAGTTGCTGGGAGCAGACTCGTGTCCTTAACTCCCCATCTCTGGTCCTTAATAAGTATGTTCACTTTAGGAAAACACCTGTTAGTGATGGCAATATTACCTTGGCTTTCACGCCCATGTTTTTGAAGTGGCCCAGTATTAGTTTGCTAGGGCTGCCATCACAAAATAAGACAGACTGGGCAGCTTAAACAACAGAAATGTGTCTTCTCATGATTCTGGAGGCTAGAAGTCCAAGACTAAGGTGCCGGCAGGGTGGGTGTCCTGCGAGGCCTCTCCCCTTGGCTCACAGATGGCCGTACCTCTGTGCACGCACACCCCTGGTATCTCAGTGTGTCCAGGTTTCTTCATCTTACAAGCTCAGCAGATTGCATTAGGGCCCACCCTAATGACCCTATTTTAACTTAATCACCTCTGTAAAGACTCTTCCTCCAAACACAGTCACTCTAAGATGCTGGGGGCTAGGACTTCAACATGATTGGGAACACGCTGAGTTCCTTACTGAGCAACAGAGGAAAAGGGCTGCCAGAGGAGAGAGAGATGGGGCATGAGCTGGCCTCACCAGTCGTGTTTTAAAAGAATTTGGGTAGAATACTGTGGTGTTGGGCAGCCTGGTAGGGCCTAGGCCCTAGGCAATACGTCTGCCTCCTCACATGTCATGTGCTGCCGTCTCTCTCCTCGTCTGAAAACTTTGGGACTAGACCCCATCATTGCCAAGATCTTTGCCTTTAATTCTTTAATTTTTTTTTCTTTAAATTTTAAAATTATTATTTATTTTTAAGAGGTTTTTTTAGATTTATTTTTATTGTTTTTGACAGAGAGACAGGAGAAGGGGGGTGGGAAACCAGAGCCATCTCCATAGTTGTATGTCATTAGTATTTGATATGGTTTTACTACACAGGTGGGCACTGGGATGCACAGGGCAGGTACTGGGCCGGGGTCCTCCCACATGGGAAGCATGCCCCTGTGAGCTGGAGTTCTCCTACATGGAAAGCACGCCCAGGGCGGGAGCCAAACCGGGGGCCTCCCATATGGGAAGCTCACCCTGGAGAGAACCAAACTGGGGGCACACCCCAATTCAGCATATGGGTCCGCTCAGGCCAGGGCCAGGATATGATCCTCAGACCCTGGGGCTGCAAAATGAGCTCTCAACCTGCCGAGCCATCATGGCATCCCCTAAAATGATGATTTATTAAGAACTTTTTTTCATGTCATTCTTTTTCTGTATCCTGAGTTATACCTACCTTTTCTTTACCAAAGCAACCACATCGCCCCCATTCATTCAGTTCATCAGAGGTTTTTATTAAGTAAGCATCTGCAGTGTGACAGGCACTGTCTTCCTGGACATTTTCTCTTGCCTTTATTCATGGATTTGTGGACAGTCTTATCTCCAAGGGCCTTGTCCTCTGAAAACCAACACACAAAACAAAACCTTTGTAATGTCCTATCATCTCCCTTAACTGTGTATCTTTCTCTGGCTATGTTTGCAGCTATTTCCTGTTAGTCCTGTGTCTGTCTGGCTTCCTTCTTCAGGGTGGCGAGATCCTGAAGACGAGGACAGAGTCTGTCCTGCTTCATTGTCCCATGGGACAAACCTCACTCTAGGTCCTTAACAGTGTTAGATGTGACAGTGGTGACACAGTGAGGCTGTCTGTGACTTGGGTGCTGTGTTTGTGGGTCAAAGATGAAATGAGCCCCCATCTTTTTTTTTTTTTTTTTTTTTTTTTTTTTTTTTTTTTTTTATTTTT
>PVKE010001056.1:0-22929 GCA_004027555.1 Craseonycteris thonglongyai
CACCCCACCCGCACCCCGCTCACCCCACCCGCGCCCCGCTCACCCCACTCACCCTGCTCACCCCACCAGCGCCCCGCTCGCCTGGGCAGGTCGGAACCGCCCCACAGCGCCCGTCCCGCCGCGCACACCCCTCTCTGGGGCCCGATCCCCGGCGCTGCCCGACCGCGCGGAGGACGCGGCTGCACCGGTGCCCGCGGCTTCGGGGCCGGTGGTCGCACGGTTTCCAGCGGGGACCTCCGTCCAGGGGACCCCAACCCCAAGCACCTGGGGCCGCCGGCCACGCACCCTCCACAGCCCCGCGCCCCCGGAGCCCCCCGCGTCCCCGCGTCCCCGCGTCCCCGGCCCGCGCCGCTGACGCCATGACGCCGGGGCGGGGACTGGGGCGGAGCGGGCGGGCCGGGTGGCGGGAGCGGGGGCCCCGCGGCGGCAGCGGGCGGCGCGGCTGATGGACATGGGCAGCCAGGCCGCGGGGCGCAAGCGGCTCCCCAACCGGGAGCGGCTGACGGCGGAGGACGACGCGCTGAACCAGATCGCGCGCGAGGTGAGCGGGGCTCGGGCGCCGCTCCCAGGGCCAAGCCGGCCGCACCGCGTCCATGTCCCCGGCGCCCCCGGGGCGCGCGCGGGGCTCCCAGGGCCAAGCCGGCCGCACCGCGTCCATGTCCCCGGCGCCCCCGGGGCGCACGCGGGGCTCCCAGGGCCGCTCGCAGGGCCAAGCCGGCGGCACCGCGTCCCCGTCCCCGGCGCCCCCAGGGCGCACGCGGGGCTCCCAGGGCCAAGCCGGCCGCACCGCGTCCATGTCCCCGGCGCCCCCGGGGCGCGCGCGGGGCTCCCAGGGCCAAGCCGGCGCCCCCGCGTCCATGTCCCCGGCGCCCCCGGGGCGCACGCGGGGCTCCCAGGGCCGCTCGCAGGGCCAAGCCGGCAGCACCGCGTCCCCGTCCCCGGCGCCCCGGGGCGCGCGCGGGGCTGGGGCGCCGCGCCTGGCGCCTGGCGCCTGGCGGGGACCAGCGCCCCGCTTTGTTGTGCCGCGTCGCAGGGGCGCCGCAGGCCGGGCCCCGGAGGCCCGGGGGCGCTCCCGGAGGCCACATGGCCCTGGTGGCGCCCACTTGTCATGCATTGTCACGCAGGGTGCCTTTGGCGCGCGGGCTCGGGGTCACCGGGACTCTCGTTTCTGCACCGAGCCTGAAAGCGGGTGCAGATACACCCAGGTTTCCATCGGAGTTTGCGGAGCCGACTTCCTCCTAACGGGGCTGGGGACGAACTTTCCGGCGGCGGGCAGCCCGCCGCTCCTCGTGCATCCCCATCTGCACATGGGCTGCTTCTGTCACAAGGACGCGGCCTGAAGGTTGAGCAAAGCCGTGAGGCCCCTAAAGTGCACAACAGCCCGGGGGCCATCCCTGGGCTAGGGGCTTCTGGATCCATACACCCTTTTGTACCTTTAAACTTGTGCACCGTGTGTGCACACGCATGTGCTAGCTGTAAAGAATGCACATGCAGATGCCATGCAAACCTCCTCTGCACCCTCTTCCAGGTGCTGGGGTACGAGGAGTCCGCAGAGCATTGTTCGCAGGGGGAAACCTTCCGGGCGCCTGGGCAGGGGTGTGGGGTTGCCTCACAGCTGTCCCCCGCGGCTACTCTGTAACCAGGGCCTAGGTGTTCTCCCTCCACACGCCCCGCGTTGCTTGTAGGGACACGTGACTGCCCCTCAGGATTTGTTGAATATTGAACGAATCGAGACTTTTGTTTTTCAACGTATGAAAAGGAAAAGGGCCTTCCGGGCAAACTCCTATTCATCCCTTAAAGCCCCCTGTAGATGTGTGTCCTCTGAGACCTCCCCCATACCCCCTGCAGAGCCGCCCCACCTCCACGGCCCTTCAGCTCCTGCCCCCTGCACCTGGTTGTCACATGGCCTCAGCATTACTTGTTCACCTGTCTGTCCCCCCTCACCCCCGAAGAAGGGGACACCCAGGCAGGCAGCGTCTCACTCTGTATCCCCAGAGCTCAACACAGAGGCAGGTACCTGGTAGCTACTTCTCAGTGCTGGCTGCATTCATTAAGAAGAATACAGCCGTGCCTGCGTGCCCCGGCTAAATATAGACCTGCGCTAAGTGTCCTGGCTTGAACAGAATCCCCCCGCCCCACTTTGAAGACACGCGTTTACGTGTGCCTTTGACCATGAGCCCACCGGGAGGCCAGAGGCTGCCGATGACCCGTGGGCATCATCTTTCTGTCACTGGTTTGGGGACAAAAGAATGAGAAGAATGAGAGTTCCCAAAGTCCACCTCCAATCTGCTGGGTTTTCTAAAAATAGAGGGAAAGGAAGGCTGGGAGGCCCCCCGGGGTTGGCAGCCTGAGGTCCTGTGTTGCTGGGAACCCACGCTGCTGCCCAGCAGCCAGGGAGACACTCGGAGGTGACAAATTCAAACGTGGGATGGCCCTAGGCTTGGAGGCTGCACAGCTGTGCCATCCCAGGGCAGGGACGCAGCCCGCTCAGCCGCCTGTCCTCATTTCTAAATGCGGAGCGCGGCGTGCCCAGGGCCGCCGGGGTCCACGAACGTGCGCACAGACCCGGGCTGAGACAGTGGGGAAGCGGACAGCCACCCTCTCGTACGCCGTCCCAGCGAAGCCGGCCGTAGGGGTGGCTGTCACGTGGGCTGAGCGGTGCTGGAGGGAGCAGGTGCGGTATTTCATGTGGAGCACACGTTGAACTCTATTTCCTAACTGATTATCCGGAAGAACCGCTATGCAAAGGGCGAATGGTCACCACTGAGTTCTTGTGGGTGTTTATAAACAACGGACAGAACCGTCTTAAGTTCGGTCCGTTCTCAGGTTGCTCACTGATTCAGCAGGTTCGTGCCGTGTTCCCCAAACCCCTGTCCTGGGGAGGTTGGCAGTTGGAGGTGGAGGTGGGGGGGCCTGAAGAGGACTTGGGTCCAAAAGGGCTCTGACCTGTGGGCCAGTCGCAATGGTAGGAGACAGGAAGAGACGGGGTATCGACGGGGCACGGAGATTGGGTTCTGGAGGTTTGGAAATGGAAGTTACAACCCGGTCCACGTGGAGGACGCAGCTTGGAGGAGGTGGCGTTTTGAGTTCCTGCCCCCGGCTGGCCCCCACGGGGGAAACATCGGGGGGTTCCCCCCCTCCAGCCTCTGCTCACAGCACCTCTGCAGCGGGCTCTGCTGGCTGTCCCCCTCGGTGGCCTTGAACACGGGGTGAGCCCACACCCGTCTCTCTCCTGAGAGCTAGAAGCATCTTCCCTGACAGACGTCCACGTGTCTCCGGGGCCGCCGCTGAGCTCCGGGGGCCGGGACGGCCGATTCAGCGTTGGTCCCTGCGGCTAGTCACGCCCATCCTGGAACTGGGGGAGGCCACCGCCCTGAAGCACTTGAGGGAGGCGTGGGGGCCTGAATGGAAACCGGGAAGCACAGAAAACAGTGGCGGGGGCCGGTGTGGGCCCGAGTCGGGCAGCCGGGAATATGCCTGAGACGTGACGCGGAGAAGTCCAGGCGACGGAGCTGGTCATGGGGCAGGGGGCCAGGCCCAGCTCCCCGGGATTGGCGGAGCAGAGCGGGGTGCAGGGGCCTGGTGCAGGGCTGGGTGCTCCCTGCTCAGGGCTTGGATTCCCCGGGTAGGAGCTTGAAACCGTGCAAGTGATACATTTGTATCAGCGCAGTGAGTTCCGCTATGGCTGAACTAGGTCAAGTCCCAGGTAACAGAGTTGCACATTGAAGGCTCGGCTGGTGGGTGAGCGCCCCTGGCTTGTTTCTCACCCTTTTGTCTGAGGGCGCATTGGGGTCAGGCCACGTCAGGGCGCACGCCGGTGCCCGCAGCCTTTGGAGAAGCCGGGGCCCCCGCAGGCCCGCGCGGGGCCTCTCGCGTGGAGCGGAGCTGTTCCGAGAGCGGATCGCTTTTTCTCTCCCGTGCTTCACCTCCTGCTGGTGACGTTCGGGAGCACCCAGCCCTCTCTGTCAGCACTTTGCCACTGAGCAGCGGCCCTGCCGGTCCTTCAGCCGCTGCCGCGGGCTTCTCATCACCCGCAGGGCCCTGTGAGCCTCGCTCACAGTCCCTTCCTCGCCCATGTGCGCCCTCCCGCATGACCACCCCCACATTTCCGCTGCAAGATGGTCCCACTGCGACCCTGTCCTCCAGCCATGTGATGTCCACAGGGATGCAGGGGCGTCCGGGTCCCCCTATTGGCCGGTGCTGATGCTGCTCTGACCTCGGGGTGCTGGAGGATGTGAGGGTTCTGACCATCGTGTCCCCTTGCCTGGAGGCGGAGCCAGGTGAATGGATGGGCTGAGGCCACGCCTCCCCGCCCCTCCGGTTCCCCTCTGCCCACACCTGTCCTGCACATCACTGACACCCGAGCCCTGGCCCAGGCTCTGCTTCTGGGACGCCCCCCTCAGGACCACCCCTATGTCCCATAGCAATAGGACGTTCTCATCCTAAGTCCCCCTTTCTCCTTCCTGCCCCCGTCCTTCCCAAACAGCCCTCCTGGACCTGCCTGTCTTGGGGGACTCTGCGCCCCCATTCTCCTCAGACCGCACGAGGGCCAGCCTGGGGGTGAGCGCACAGGGGCCATGTCCGGGCCCCGGAAGTGTGGCCCAGCGTGGCTCGGTCCCCACCACCCTCTCCGGCTCTCACAGGTCTGGTTCCTCAGGGCCGCCCGGCTGGTGAGACGCACGCCCCGGTGTCATCCTGCCGTCCCCTGTGCTCCCGCCAGGTGACACAGGCCAGCATCCATCTGAACGTGGCCATGTGGCTGCCGCCTCTTCCACTCCCTTGAACTGTCACCCTCGTGCCTTTTCTCCCGGATGCAAGTGCTTTTCTGAGGCTGGATGCAGGCGGACCGTGTCAGCCATTGTCATGGTTGGAGCCGGGGGCAGGGGCACGCCCCCTCCTCTGGGGACTGGGGGGCGTTAACCGCTGGTACCAGACAGGCTGATGGCCCACAGGACACGCCATCCTGACCCCCCCATCATACGCCAGCACCCAGGAGGGGCCCCGGGCCCTCCCCTCAGACAGGCGCATGTCGGGGTACCGCCTACACGCGTCGGGAATGGGACAGACTTCTGTCGCCCTCCAGGCTGTCGGAGGCAGTTGCTCGTGACCTTGGGCTGTTTCGGGATTCCGACAAGATGGCTCTGGCTGGGGGTGAAATCACAGGTCCAGCTGCAGAGGGTCCTGCCGGTCGCCGATGGCCAGGGCCCCCCATTTCTGCCGGAGAGCCCGCTGTCCTGGGGGAGCTTCCAGCGACCCCCCGGTTCTGCGGTTCAGGCTGTGGTCATACGTGGACGGCGTGAGGAGGGCGCGCGGTCGGGCGGAACTCGGGGGGCCTGCGTTCTCCGGGAGCCTGTTGCCCCTGAACCTGGTCAGGGTCCAGGACCGGGAAGCGGCCTCTCAGGCGACAGCGTGCGGGGCTCCATCCAGGGTCTCGCGTGCCTGCGTTTGGCCCAGAGAAGCAGGCTCGGGGAGATCAGCATCCGGGCTGCCTCCCAGGTGACGCGGTGGCTCCATCCAAGCCATCAAGCCGCTTGCTTCCCGCCACCGGGACCGGTGTCCCCAGCTGACCTCCGAGCCACCGGGCATCACGTTTCCTGGGGGCGTCCAGTAGTCTCCTCTGCCTTCCCGTGTGTCTCATCTGTGTCCGCTCTTTCATCTCTGAACAGCTAATGGTTACTTCATCACGGGGACACAGGCTGTGACCCTTGTCCCATAGTCTCCGCTCCGCAGCAGCGGGGCGGTCCTTTTAAAATATGTCACCGCATGTCATCTCTCTGAGCAAAACTCTGCAGTGGCATCTCGGGTCGCTTCGTAAGCGCCAAGTCCTCACTGGCCTCAGAGGACCTGCGTGTGAGCGGCCCTGTGGGCAGGTCACGTGCGTGTGCCCTGCGGGCTGATCCTCAGCGTTAGCGCCTGCCCGCTGCTTCCGGTTTGGAGCGTTAGGACCCCGCCCTTGAGGGTCCAGCTCGGGCCCCCTCTCCACTTTCCTTCCTCCTCATCCTCACTGCAGAGTTACCTGGTGACCAAAAGTCACAGGTAGAGCCACAGAGTGTGGGTGCTGGAGTCAGGTTTCCCGGGTTCAAGTCCCGACGCGGTCACGCATTCCGTGACTGGGAGCTGGTTACCTAACTGCTCTGTGCACGGACGCGGGGGCACCGCGAAGAGTGCACACCGCCCGGGGTGTTCGTGCGCGGAAATGAGAGCCTTCATGAGAAGACCCCGGAACGATGACCCGCAACGGAGTCCGTGCCGGTGGGGATGGTGACCGGACCCCCCATGTCCACTGCTGAGCCAAGCGGTGTGAGCAGACGGGTGCGTCTTTGTGCTTTTGCTGCAGTTAATTGTTTGTTTTTCCCAGTTGCTCCTTTGTATGTGTATCTGTCTTATCTGATTATTTTTTTTTTAAGATTTATTTTTATTGTTTTGACAAAGAGAGAGAGATACAGAGACAGAGAGAAGGGGGAGGGCCCAGAACAGTCTCCATAGTTGCACATCATTGGTTTTTCCACATAGTTTCAGTCCACAGGTGGGCGCAGGGCTGCACAGGGCAGGGACTGGGCCGGGGTCCCACCCCGGTGAGAACTGAACTGGGGGCACTCCCCAGTTCAGCATATGGGTCCTCACGGGCCGGGGCTGGGATTCGATCCTCGGTCCCCGGGGCTGCAAAGTGAGCGCTGAACCCGCTAAGCCACCCGGCTTCCCCTATATCTGATTCTTGACCAAGGTTTCAGCAGAAACCCTCACAGCACTATCTTCTGTGTCGTTAAATAAATCAGGTGACCTCCCAAATCCACGCCCAGAGACCTCTGTCCTCGAAGGTCCCGTCCTCTCGGGGTGCTCTCGGGATTTGCCACGGCCGTCACCCCTGTGGCCACCATGCTGAGAGTTCCTTTTGCCACATTTCCGTTGCTGGCGGATCGCTGTTTGCCGGGTTCTCTGTGGTCTGTCTGGGACCTCTGTCTCGTTTGGCTGGAACACATCCTTGGGTGTCTTTCTGAGAGAGCACGCCGTTTCTACGTGGCTGCCTATCTGAAGGCGTCTCTACTCAACCCTGCTGCTGGTAGCTTGGCTGAGGATGGGGTTCTATTAATAGGTTAAGCATCGTTTTCCAAAGCATGGCAGAGGTGGCTCCGAGTTCTTTGGAATGACTCCAGCACGCATTGTTGACTGGAGACAAAAGACGCGTGCAGACGCAGACATAGCCCGCGGTCCCCGGGAGGAAGGCGGTCGTTTGCCTGCGTTTGTGTCAAGAAACACTGGTACCCGCTGACCTTATGAACTATTCACCAAATAAACCCACAAATATCACAAGAGCAACACTAGAACCGCACTCCCACCAGTGTCAAGGCCCTTCCCCCGCCTCTAGCGTTCAGGGTGGCTTCGAGACGGCGGATGCCTTATGTGCGTTCCGCGTCTTCTGTGACTCAGCATCTGCTTTGACTCCCGGCAGCTTTCGGGGTCTTTTCTTGATCCATGGTGTTCTGTGTGTGTGTGTTTGTATTTGAGTATTCGCTGGGTTCCTTCGATCTGGAAACATGTATTTAAAAATTCTGGGAAATTTTCTGAAATTATTTTCCCCCTCCCCACCATGTTCTCTGTTCTCTTTACAGGGCCTCCTATTTTGGGGGACAATTTCCTGTTATTTCTCATTTTATAACCGTTGGTCTTTTGGAACTACTGAATGGGAGATGGCCCAGCTTTATCTGCGACACCTTCTACTGCGCTGAGCGGTTCTGTATCTAATTTCTAAGGGTTTTTCTGTTGGTGTTCTTTGTTCCTTTTGTATAGCTTCCTTTCCTTTTTTCTCTTTTTTTATTTTTTAAGGTTTATTTTACTGTTTGAGAGAAGGTGAGAGAGAGAAGGGGGAGGGCCCAGAGCCATCTCCATAGTTGTGCATCATCAGTTGTGACGTGGTTTCATTCCACACAGGTGGGTGTGGGGCCCCGCAGGGCAGAACTGACCTGGGGGCTCCCACACGGGAGGCGAGAATGCTCACCGACATGTGGGCAGCTACAGTTGTGCCCCTGTTCAGCAGGTGGGTTTGCACCGGCCGGGACTGGGATTCGATCCCTGGACGACGTGCAAGGCCAGCGCTCGACGTGCTGAGCTCTCCCGGCCTCCCTGCATAGCTCCCTTTCTTGATTCACGAGTGCAGTGCCTTTTGTCTTCATTCTGAGGATGTTCCTTGTTCCTCCTGGACTCTTCTTCCCTGCGGAGCGGTCTGTGTCTTTGGCCCTGTGTCTGTTCTGGTCGCTGTCTTTCATCTTGGCGCTTTTCCCGGGTGTGTGGCGATCCCTCAGAACGAGGCCCTGAAAGACCGAGCACGGTTTGGACCAAGGCCAGGAGGGAAACGCACAAGACGTGACCGGGACACCCCGGGGGTGCAGTGGGGTGCTGAGGTGCTGGGACCCGGCATTGAGCCGCTCCCTGGGTCACGGACGCACAGGCTGGATCTGAACCCGCGTCCCCTCTCGTCAGACCAGCGCCCTTGACCACGGTGCGTCTGAGCTGGAAGGAAAGGCCGCATAAAGCTAACAAGCCAGACTTCTCTAATTTGGTGCCTCCCGGCGGCATTTTGTTTTTGATTAAGGAGGTGCTAGGGATTGAGAAAAGGCTGAACATTCCTGAGCTTTACGTGAGGGAAGCACCGTACACTCTCCTGAGCATGGAACCAAATGTCCGGCTAGGTGAGCCAGCAAAGGGAGTTGTAGAAAAGAAGGTTTTTGTAGCTCAGGCATCAAGCCCAATTCACTCATTTGTTTGGAAAGTTCTGCAAGAACTGGGCTCTACTTCCGTGAAGCAAACAGATGGCCGGAGGGTTTAGGTCGGCAGAATGTGATCCGGCCTTGGCCATGGGTCAACTCTGGGATCAGCAAGTATGTAGCTGGTCAGGGCCTCCGCTGGCGGATTACGTTACAGTGTTTCCACCCACATCTTGGCTTGGGGAGTGGATGCAGAATCACCCAGTGGTCGTGATATATTTAAACACCAAGAGACCAGGAGACCTAGTGCTCATTGTGCGCTTGCCTGTCCACGTTTCGCACCCTGTCCCTGGCTTTCTTTTAGTCGCCCCCGCCCCACTTCTCATAGCAACCCTCAGGCCGGGGGAGCACGTGGTTTCCATGGCAACGCTTAGGGAGGGAGGGGGTGTCCGCGTTGGCTGACAGCTGACACGATTTCACCCGGGTGCCCTAGGGTTCGGCTGCGTTGCCGCAGATACATTTTCAAATCATCCGGAGCAGGGTTGGCGGCCAGGACGTCCCATGATGGGAAGAGGCTCGCTCTGCGCTGTGCGGCCACCAGGCCAGCGAAGACCGTGTCACATGACGGGCAGCCACTGCGGCTGAGGAGGCCCATCGCACATCCCAGTCGCCGTAGTTCATTCACATTCAAACAGCCACCTGTGGCCGGAGGCCCCCGCCTTGTCCAGCACAGCTCTGCAGACGCGGCTTCGTCCTCACTGAGATCCGTGCTGAACGGGGACGTGCTCCGTGCTGCAGACACGGCTCCGTCCTGCAGACGCGGCTCCGTCCTCGCTGAGGTCCATGCTGAACGGGGACGTGCTCCGTGCTGCAGACACGGCTCCGTCCTGCAGACGCGGCTCCGTCCTCGCTGAGGTCCATGCTGAACGGGGACGTGCTCCGTGCTGATCGGGGACATGCTCCGTGCTGATCGGGGACGTGCTCCATGCTGATTGGGGACGTGCTCCATGCTGCAGATGCGGCTCCATCCTCGCTGAGATCCGTGCTAAACGGAGACGTGCTCCGTGCTGCAGACGCTGTTGGGCCCAGGGGCTGTATGTCACCTGTCACCTGGTGTAGAAGGGGAGTGACACGGTGATACAGGTGGACAGGACTGATCAGCCAACAACACCGAGCTGGGTCAGAACCAACCATCATGGGGAAGAGTGTGGGTGGGTGGAAAGGGCTCGGTCGGCCTTTTTTTTAATATACATAATTTTTAAGATTTTTTTAAAATTATTTTTATTATTTTTGACAGAGAGACAGAGAGAAGGGGGAGGGCCCAGAGCCGTCTCCATAGTTGTACGTCATCAGTTTTCGACATGGTTTCCTTCCACACAGGTGGGCGGGGGTCACGCAGAGCAGAACCGGGCTGGGAGCCTCCCACATGCGAAGCTCACCCCAGTTCAGCATATGGTAAGGTGACCAGACATCCCGCTTTGGGCAAGACAGTCCCAATTTTTAACAATTTGTCCCGCGTCCACGGCGTTTTAAAAAAGTCCCGATGTTTGGAAAGAATGCACGACAAGCTAGGGAGCAGCGGGAGATAGACCCAATTTTTAATCAAGAACCCCCCCCCGCCCCCCCGGTCAATGGTGTCCCGCTTTACCAATGTTACAATCTGGTCACCTTAGCATGTGGGTCCACACGAGCCGGGGCCGGGATTCGATCCTCGGTCCCCAGGGCTGCAAAGCGAGCGCTTCCCCCGCCGAGCCCTCCCGGCTTCCCCGAAAGTGAGTTACGTGGTGGAGCCAGTGAACGTGGGGGCCCCGTGGGCACCGTGGCACCTGGCGCCCGATGTGCCTCTTCAGGGCCCTGCGCCATAGCCGAGGCTGTGTCTGCTCACGGCAGGGCCATCAGGGTCCCACTGGCACCCAGCACGTCCTCCGGCTGCGGTGGACGTGGGCGCTCTGACCCCGTCCTGCCCACGTGCGGTTCCACTGACCCACAGCTAACAGGGGCGGCTCCAGCCACGTCTCCCTGCCCCGCTCGCTTGTCCGTGAGAGGTGCTCGGGACGAAAACGCTGGGAACCGCTTTTTTATTATTATTTCCGGAGGGGGTGGGGGAGGCCACAGAGTGGATCGTTGTTTGAATAAAGACCTTCCATGCAAGCTGGGGGGATAAGGACGTTCTTCCTCGTAACTCCGGGCACTTGTCCTAATCTCGTCGCGTCTTGCCTCAGCTGAGAGGGGATCCCGTTTGCACAAGCACAGGTTTAGGTGGCAGGTGGGTTTGACACGTGAGGCTGCCCAGGAAATCTGTCGGCAGACAGCCTGCCCTCCAGGTGGCCGCGCTGGCTTTGCGAGGGAACCCGAAATCGCCGCCGTTGGGTGGGCGTGTGTCTCGCTGACTCGCTTCCCTGCTGTCTACTGTTAGAACCAGGACAGACTTGGGAGGAAACGTCTCATGGAAGGAACGGAAGATACTGCATCTGTCTTTCAGAAATTACCTGAAAGTAGCGGTGAGCGGTCGCATGTGAGAAAGCCCAAAGGAAAGGCAGCGCAGAGGGTGCAAGACAAAACGCCCAAACTGCCAAGCGTTGTTCATATAAACCTTCCCCGGGAGACGCCAGCACTGAACCTGCACCGGACTCGGGAGCGATCGGAAGTGCCGGTGCCCTGAGCTCCGGCCTCGTTCCTCATCCTGCGATGTGCTTGGTTCCCTTCTCGTCCCCTGGGGTGGTTGTTCAACGGGGGCCCTTGGCAGACACTCAGAATAAGAGCAGCCAGGCGCTTAACGTTCACCGCGTGGTCAGTGCCCTTTCATCAGCTCAGTGATGCTTCATGGTGATGCTGCAAGTTCGTGTATGGACTGAATGTCCCCCCACCCCCGATTCATGCTAAAGCCCTAACCCCCAGTGGGGCTGTATTTAGAGGAGGGGTCTCTCATTTAGGTCACAAAGGTGGAGGGGAAGCCGGGATGGCTCAGCAGGTTGAGCACTCATTTTGCAGCCCCGGGGACCGAGGATTGAATCCCGGCCCCGGCCGGTGTGGCCCCGTATGCTGAACTGGGGTGAGCTTCCCATGCGGGAGGCCCCTAGTTTGGTTCTTGTCCCCTGGTTAGGTCCCTGGCTCGAGGGGGTGAGCTTCCCATGCGGGAGGCCCCCAGCCCAGTACCCGCCATCGAGGCCCCCGCCCACCTGTGTGGAAGGAAACCATGTTGACAACGAATGACGTACAACTATGGAGACGGCTCTGGGCCCTCCCCCTTCTCTCTGTCTCTCTGTCTCTGTCAAAAACAAAATACATATTTGAAAAAAGAAGGTCACAAAGGTGGGACCCTGAGCCCATTGGATTAGTGTCCTTGTAAGAAGGGACACCAGAATGTCCTCTGTCCCTGTGAGTTCACAGCGAGACGGGGCCGTCTACAAGCCGGGGGGCGGGGACCTCACCACCAACCACATTGCTGGCACCTTGGTCTTGGCCCTGCAGCCGCCAGAACTGCCCCTGACACTGATCGGCTGTCTGTGCCCCGTGGCGTTTCGTTATGTAGCCAAGCAGACTGGGACGGGTGGGCTCCGTCGTCCCATGTCAACGGTGAGGGAAGTCGTAGGAAGGAGGGACGTGCCCTGAGGGTCTGCCGTTCTGCCTGTCACTCCTGAGGAGCTGGCTATACCGCGTGGAGCGTGCGCCTCCCGCGGGTTCCGGACAGCCACGGCCTCACCTAAATCCACCCGACCGTCTTCGTCATCGGGCGCCCTGTTCCGGGTGGGACCTTGTTTCCAATTCAAATTCTCCTTTCTTGGGTGTAAATCTCGGGAAGCCTCTGCGTCCTCGTCAGACGGGTGAGGTCGCGACGGGGTGGCAGGCGCCGCAATCGCGGAGCCCTAACGCGACACAGCGGGGCTCGCTTGCCCCCCCTGGGCGCAAGTCGCAGGTCAGAGGCGGGGCCTCTGCTCACCGGCACCTCACAGGGACCCTGCCCAACAGCGATGTCCGTCTCGACAGCTTCCCCTGTCACCGCAGCCGTGGGCCGGGGCCCGGGTGCTGGGCGTGCTGCCCTGACAGGTGACAGGGACGGAGGAAGACCCACGGGCGGGTGCAGGCGGCGGGCAGAGGCGGCGCTCCCCTCATTGGGGGCACGGTGGCCCCGGGTCATCGTGAGGCAGTGATGGGGCCACCACCGGGGAAGAGCGTGGGACTTGAGCGTCTCCATGGAAAAGGGGTCCCATTTTGCCTTCCGGACGCCTTCAGGGGCATTTTCAGGACACGCCGGGCTGCCAGCCAGGCTGCATTTCAGACGCGAACGTCGTCTCTTCTCTGAGGTTCGGAAGCCCACGGTGCTGGCCCTGCGACAGCAGCGTCCCCGGGCTGGACGGCACCTCCAGCCCCTGGTCTTGGCTGTGTCCCGCCCCCTGCGGCTGGGTGCTGAGGCTACTCGCTTGGATCCCATGTTCAGGTTGTGTTTGGGTGACTAGTCGACTGCCTCTCCCGCGGCTGCGGATGCAGGGGGGTCGCAGGCCGAGTCCCCGCAGGCACTGGCATCTGAGGCATGCCGGGCGCTAGAAATAGCCGCGACGGCCCCCCACGGCTTCCTGGCAACCGGCTCCTCCTTCCCTATTTTGGGGATGGCTCTTGAACAATTTATGTGGCCGCCCATGGGCCGCCTGTCGTGGTCCAAGCGACACCCCCGGTTCAGAGGCCTGAGGTTGGGCTCCGCCTCTGAGGAGACTTGGTTTTGTGAACCTGAGTCCCGGGCCTTCGGGGGAAACGGAGTCGCCTCTCTCCGTAGCTCTGCTCTGGGTCGCCCACACGTGCCTCCGAAATGCTCACCACGCACTCAGGGCGGGTTTCTGAGGGGGCGAGGGGCCGACCCGGCGTCCCTAAGGGGAGCATGGAAGTTCACCTCTGCAATGTGTGTCCCGCTTTTCAGGTGGAGGTTTTTCAAACTGAACTTCACTGTGAAATATTCCAAGCATAGCCCGTTTTGGGAGCACAGTGCACGCCCCCCGGCCCAGCGCTGAGACTCAGCTCGGGTCTGCACACTTGCTTCCTCTCTCTCTCTTTCTTCTTCTTTGTCTTGTAAGCTCATCCCAGCTACTGTGTCTCTCCGCTCTCAATCAGCTCAGCAGCCACAACGTAACAAAAGTAACACGCCCTTGTATTCAGCTGGGATGTGTGTCCACACTGTACACACTTCCTGCCTGGTCGTCACTTAGTAGCAGACTCATTATCAGATCAGCTGTCATGCTGTCGCTGTGCTTGTTTGGGTCACCCGGACTTTAGGCACTAATGACCCCAGAGCACAAGAGCAGTGACGCAGGCAACTGAGATACTGCGGTGAGACACTAAAGATTCTTTGTTTGAAGCGAAAAGGTGAGTCCAATACAATGAGACATTTTGAGAGAGACCCCGTTCACATAACTTTAATTACACTGTATTGTTCTAATTATTCTAGTTTCTTAGTAGCTGTTGTTAATCTCTTACCGTTCCTAATGTATAAGTTAAACTTTAGTGTAAGTATGTGTGTGCAGGAAAAAATGCAGTGTATGTAGGGGTCAGTACTATCTGTGGTTTCAGGCATCCATTGGGGGTCTTAGAACGTGTCCCCACAGATAAGGGGGAGATGACTGTATCATGTGGCCCAGCAAGTCCACTTCTGGGCATACACCCAAGAGAATGGAACTCGGAGTCTAGAACAGACACCTGCACGCCCATTTTCACACCAGTATTAGTGACAGTGGCCAAGAGCTAGAAGCGACCCAGGTGTCCACCAACAGGTGAATGGAGAAGCAAAAGGTGGTCCATCCGCACAAGGGAATACTATGCAGCCTTTAAAAAGGAAGGATCCCTGTCACATGCCACAACGTGCATGAACCATTAGGACATAACGCTGAGTGAAAGCAGCCAGTCAGAAAAAGACAAATCCAGGGGAAGCCGGGACGGCTCAGTGGGTTAAGTGCTCACTTTGCAGCACTGGGGGCCAAGGATCGAATCCCGGCCCCGACCCGTGCGGACCCATATGCTGAACTGGGAGCTCCCCCAGTTCAGTTCTCTCTCTGTCTCTGTATCTCTCTCTCTGTCAAAAACAATAAAAAATAAATAAATGCTTTAAAAAATAAAAAATAAAAGACCTAGGAGAAAAAGACAAATCCAGCGTGGTCACATTCGTATGAGGCCCCTAAGGAGTCAGATCGCGGAGGTGAGAGTAGAAGTGGGGGTGCCAGGGGAGGGGAGCGGTGGGCGGTGAGTGTTTCGTGAGGACAGTGTCAGTTTGGAAGATGAGAAAGTTCTGGAGACGGACAGTGGGGATGGTTGTACAACAACATGAATGTACCTCATGCCACTGAACTGTACACTTAAAAATGGTCAATTTTATGCTATGTATATTTTACCATGAAAACAGCGGCAGGGGAGAGTGGGAGGTGAGGTGGGGCTGGACTACGGGGGCAAAGTGGCAGGGTTGAATGCCAGATGGGAGCGGGGTGAGAATGTGGAGACCAGAAAGAAACAGAAAAAGAGAACATGGGGGAGTCGCTCTGCGAAGGAGGACGGATCACGGGTGATACATAAAAAATTCACAAAGTTAAGGCGAGGAGGCAACAGCTTTTGCTACTTTTCCATGGGGACCTTGGAGGCAGCAGAAACTGCAGCCAACTCTTGGTTCAGGGTGACGGTGGGGCTTTGGTACAGGTGACTGTTTGGCGGGGTTGAAAGCTTCTTGCAGAGGACTTCTGAACAGGCCATACCAAAGCAGATCACATAAGACAGGTCTTTGGGGTGATGGTCATGCTCTAAAGTTAGACAGGGGCGATGGGTCCTCGGCTCTGTACATTTTCTGAAACTCCTCCGAGCAGGTCCACGTTAGGATGTGTCAGTTCCACCCAGACAAAGCTGGTAAAGCTCACGGGCCCGTGCTCACACGTCCCTGTGATGTGCTTGTCGCTTATACAGAGACGCCTGGCCTGCCGCCCCCACTTCATCAGCGAAGGCCCCTGGGCATGGGGAGTGGGCAGTACGTCCGTTCGGGCCCTTCCCAGTCATAGGACTGGAGAGGCTCTGTTCTAACCAGGGTGACCTCATCCTAGGCGGCCCTGAATGGCCGGGGGCGTCTCCGCCGGACCTCCTGGGCTCCCATGAGTCAGAGCTCCCCGCGGTTTGGGAGCCGTCGCAATGACAGCAGCGGATGACTGTCCTCTTGGCTGCGGGTCACATCCGCCAGCCTTGAGGAGACGTGGAGGGTGGGCCCGGCATCCCCAGGCCCTGCCTGTCCTATTTCTGCCCGGCTGGCCAGGCGTGGGTCAGCAGCTCGGCCCTGAGCGAGGCAGGCCGGCCCGCTGCAAATAGCTCCGAGCTGCCTTTGGGGTGGCAGCCATTTGTCACCTCATTGCTGTCCGTGGCCCCTGCAGCAATGAGGGCAGGCCCACCAGGGGTGCTTGTTCCGGGGGAGGCGCTCAGCCCCCGGTGACTGGGCGGAACGCAGCTGTCCCCCTGGAGCTCCGACTCCATAGAAGGCCCGCGTTGACGAGCCTCGCTGAGCTGCCCGCTCAGACCAAACAGGAGCCGTGGCCTCCAATCAGACAACGGAAATCGCTTCGAACTGGCAGGGCTCTTAGGGATTATTCGTCTCTACCCCGTTTCCTATGTTGGGAAATGAGACTCAGAGGCCCTGAGGGTCGCCCAAGGACACACGCTGACTAGTGTGGGGACTGAGCAGGGACCCCACGTTTCCTGGGCGTTCCCCGGGCCCGGCCCACTTCATCGAGTCAGGCCCGAGGCCCCGGCTTCCTGCATCGTAACACATGCCTCAGGCGGCCGTCCTGACCCCTCTGCTGCCTTCACCTGCCGGGTCCTTACACATTCAAGCTGGAAACAGCCCAGCCATCTTAGGAAATGACCGACTCGCAGGGGCAGCAAACCATCGAGAATGAAATCGGTTCCGATCAGACCATCTTGGCCCAGACAGTGCACTGAGTTGTTGCCCCCGTGACTTTCCTGCTTCCTGGGCATTTTAGTTGCTTCCAGTGTTTACAAGTGACTTTTTTTAAAGGTTCAAAGCGCCTGGCACACACAGGACGTGTTTCATGGTCATGTCGTTATTTTACAACGTGAGTCACACTCTGAGGGCAGCACGCGGTGGCTTGAAGATGCTGCCCTGGGAGGAGGCCGAGGGCTGAGGACCAGCCTGGGGCGGGGCGGGAACATCGCAATTCCTAAAAAAGGAAAAAAGACACGGGGAAGCCGGGAGGGCTCAGCGGGTTAAGCGCTCGCTGTGCAGCCCTGGGGACTGAGGATCGAATCCCGGCCCCGGCCATGTGGACCCACATGCTGAACGGGGGTGAGCTTCCCATGCGGGAGGCCCCCAGCCCAGTTCCTGCCCTGCACAGCCCCCGCCCACCTGTGTGGAACAAAACCATGTTGAAAACTGATGACATACAACTATGGAGACGGCTCTGGGCCCTCCCCCTTCTCTCTGTCTCTCTCTCTTGTCTCTCCCTCTGTCAAAATAAATAAATAAATAAGTAAAAATAAATCTTTAGAGAAGAAGGTAGCCATGCGCCCGGATCTGTGTGGGAACCGCTGCTGTGGGGCAATCATTAAACATAGTTGGGATCACCGCACACGGCAGGGCTCACAGCCACGTCAGTGGGTGTTTTATTTGAGAAGATTCTCAGTGTCGCTCACATTTCAAAGGAGAGGGTTTGCGTGCTTAAAAGGCAGGTGGACTTTACACTTGTCCTGAGAACCTGAATTCACGGTGGCAACCCAGGTGACTAAAATCCGCACCTTTGCCAGCGCTGTGGCGTTTCTGTGGATTCGTGAGTTGCCTGCCAGTCCATGTCTCCCCGTGACAGTGTGGGGGGCCCGTGGGCTAAGCCTGCCCTCCGTGGACATGGGTCTGCTTGGCGGTGGTGTGACTGTAGAACACGGCACATCCTTCTAACCGCGGGACGCGACTCCACCAAACCAGCTCGTGGCTCACAGCAGTCAGCGGCGACCAAAACCCAATCGTGTGAATGAAAGAGAAATGTCCAAGCCCCGACGGGAATGTTGACAGACAGGAGAAGAACAGGGTGCCTCGTCTCTCATCAGATGGCTGTCAAAACAGATTCATAATTCCCCCGGCAGGGTAGGCCTCTCGTTCTGGTCTCTTATTTTCCCTTCCTTCCTTCCGTCCGTCCTCCCTCCCTCCCTTTCTTTGCATTATTTTTGAGAGAAGGTGAGAGAGAAGGAGGAGGGCCCAGAGCTGTCTCCATAGTTGCACATCGTTAGTTGGGACATGGTTTCATCCCACACAGGTGGACGTGAGGCCACGTGGGCTGGGAACTGGACCAGAGGCCTCCCTCATGGGAGGCGAGAATCCTTACTGCTGAGCCACCCCTGCAGTTACCAGTTGTGCAGCAGCTCAGCACATGGGTTTGCACAGATCAGAGCCGGGAATTGAACCCCAGACCTTGCAATGGTGAGGCAAGCGCTCCACCTGTTGACCTCTCCCCACAAACCCCTTTTTATTTTCTGAAACGAAAGGTGTTGGTTGCCATCTGACATGGACTCATGGGACTGACCGTCAGTGTTGTCTTCGAGGCGGCTTCTGTTTGATTTCATTTTGGTTTTGACCTTGGCCCCCTGGACCTGCTGTCTGTGTGTAGGGGGCCAGGGCAGCTCTACCTGTCAGCGATTCCACACGGAGCCTCAACACCAAAGAACTGATTCGGGGTGGCAGCTGGTGTTGCATATAAAAAACTCGATACATTAAAACAAGCCCATCCCCTCAGCAAACCAGAGCTGCCTCTGTGAGGTCCTTGTGCGTATTTGGACGTGCAGCCTCCTGTTTCTGCCGCAAAGTTAGAGTAAGAGCAAGAAAGAAAAGTAAAAGCTATTGCACAGGGCAGAGACCGGACATGGGTTTGAAGGTAGTTGAACAGATGTACTCAAATTTCATTTATACTTTTTTTTTTTGCCAAGGTGAGATACATGGTTTATTATATCTATTGAAATACCTTTGGAGGTCAGTAAATCAACTACTCTTTACTGAGCAACTGCACGAGGGCTGTTGGGAGCGTAGGTAGCCATGTACCCGTTCTCGTGAGATTCACCACTGGGTTTTTCCCGACGGCCCTCGTGTATGAAGACTTGAGGCTGGATGGTGAAAGCGGGTGGCTCTTGGCTGTGGGCCTTTCGTGCCCCCGGAGTGTCGTCAGGACAGCAGAGTAGGATTCTGATGGGTGATACATCACCTACTCATAAACCACATGTGCGCTGCCACAACAAAAATTAATCCACCGTACAGGACACAACTAGAAAGTGAAAAGGAGGGAGGAAAGTGTAATTAGAAGAGCATGCTGGAGAAGCTGGGATGGCTCAGTGGGTTAAGCGCTCACTTTGCAGCCCCAGGGACCGAGGATCCAATCCCGGCCCTGGCCTGTGGGGACCCATATGCTGAGCTGGGGAGTGCCCCCAGTTCGGTTCTCACCGGGGCGAGACCCCAGCCCAGTTCCTGCCCTGTGCAGCCCCACCCACCTGTGGAATGAAACTATGTGGAAAAACCAATGATGTGCAACTATGGAGACTGTTCTGGGCCCTCCCCCTTCTCTGTCTCTGTCTCTGTCAAAAACAATAAAAATAAATCTTTAAGAAGAGCATGCATTCCACTTTGGAGGAGTAAAGAGAGTAATAAATGGGACAATAACAGACGTCCTGTATCTGTACGTGTGTGGACGGTTTAAGCATTTGTAGATGCTGTTGTGATTAATAAGACAGACAAAGGAGGTTCAACATACGCAAAACTGGAGTCTCCGAAGAAGAAAACTGAAATAAATGGAGCAGGATGAATATGTCAAAAACTACAAAACAAGACAGAGACGAGGTGCGGTCACGCAGTAGACCTGGGGCCATTGGCGGGGCTCGGGGTTCCGGACGGAAGCCCCGGAGTGGCCGCACTGTTCTCGTGACCCCACGACCCTTCAGTCTGTTGGGGGAGTCGGCTTTCCTCACTCGCCGCTGCTAGTTCTGGGGGATCCAGCGGGCCGCTGAACATGGCGACTGAACCATGAGTCCAGACTGCAAAGACGTCACCATGCTGCCCAGGCCCCTGAGCCCTGGCGGCAGAAGCACTTGTCTCCCCCAAAGCCCTTCGGCTGCTGGGACCGCCTCCCTGGCTTTCCCTCGCTCTGCCCGGATCTGAGTTAAACCCCAGACTGGGCTGCCCCTTGCTCCTCGCCCCTTGGTCTTGCCGTCAGCCCTGGGCAGCGTGTGGCTTTGTGGCCGGCTCAGTGCTCACTGTTGTCCCTCTCAGGCAGGAGATGCGTGAAGATCCATCTGGCCTGGTCATCATCGATGGCACTGTAAAATACAGTGACCTTCCATCCCGGTGATGTGCAAGTTCACGGGCACCTTCCAGGAGGCAGGCCGGGCCCAAGTGCCACGCACAGAGGTGAGCACACGTCTGTGGCCGGGGACGGCTCCGGAAGAAAAATGGAGACGTGCTTCCGTTTCCTGAGCCCACCAGGCGACGTGGCCGAGGCTCTCATGGCCCGGACACCTGTGTGTCCCCAGAACAAGAGCCACTAAATTTCCTATGGGCAAAACTCAAACTCCGGCTGAAGCCGGTGTGCCTAGGGTGATGTGTGGCAGTGTGTTTATATGAGTTTTCGGTCATCATAGGTTGCCACATGCCGCCTGTCTTAAAACAGCAGAACGTGACTGCCTCACGGTCCCGGATGCCAGAGGTCCAAAGTCAAGTTGTCGGCCGGTGACGTCCTTCGGGAGGTGCCCACGATGGCGTTCCTTGCCTCTCAGCTTGCCTCTGGCATCTGTGTCTCTGTGTCCAGACTTCTCTCTTCCTATAAGGACACCAGTCACTGGATCAGGGCCACCCTAATCCAGTGTGACCTCATTTTAGCGTCTGCAGAGAGCCTAGTCTTCCAAATAAGGTCACGTCCCAGGTTCTGGGTGGACGTGAGTATGTGGAGGACAGGATTGAAGCCGGTACAGTGTCCCTAAGCCTCACATACATGGCTTTGGTTCCTGAGGGTTGAAATCTGCGGCATGTGTCACGTGAGCTGAGGCCCTCAGACAAGACAAGGCAAGCCGTTCTGTTCAGGCCCGGCGACCCAACGTACTTTCCCCTCCCTCTCAGGATTTGAAGATGTATAACAAAATGTCGTAAACTGACCTGAAATACTTGTTTGTTCTGTGGCAAAATCCATTAATAATACCTTATAACGGGGACAGTTTTATGCTCCCGTTCTCGGTCGGGCTATTTTTAGCGAAACCTATTTCCTGTGCATTAAAATGCACTGGTTAACATTAACAGCTGTTGTGCTGTTGCAGAGCAGCTGGTTTGATTAAAATGAGTCGAGGCGGTGGTTTTAAAAAGCGATAAAGATTGTGGGAAGGGCGCTCCAGGCCTGACTCCAAGGATTCTTCCGATGGCGACACTTGGGGCTGGGGTGGGGGCGGGTGCCAGGCCCTGGTGGCATTTACTGAGACCTTGGAGCCAGTGCGTTATGTTAGGAGGGACAGGACACAGGAAGGCTTCGGCTTCATTCTGGAAGTGTGGTGTTGGGGCAGCTGAGGGCTGCCCAGCTGGAAAGGTCTAGCAAACCTTCCACCACATTGGCCTGGACCGTAGGAGGGAGAGGGAACCATCCAAGTTCAGGGCGGTGGAAGCACCTGCGTCCGTGAGATCTCCCGAGGGTGCTGAGGATGGGTGAAGAAGGTGACAGAAGAGCCACCCGGCCCCAACCGGGGACCGGGGAGCGTCACCGGGCTGGGCAGGGAAGACCCACAGGGACACGCGCGGGGGAGTCCTGCCGGGGACCGCAGCCTGGGCGTTCCAGTGACGCCGTGCCGGTGGAGGGACCACGATGCGCTGGGCTCGGGGCTGGGCTCGCGGCAGACCCGTGACTGTCCCGCCGCCCCTGCTCGCGCCCTGCGCGCGCGTGCCCGCTGTCCCGCCTCCCCAGCTCACGACCTGCGTGCGCGTGCACGCTGTCCCGCCGCAAGACTCACGGCCTGCACGCACGTGCCTGCTGTCCCGCCGGCCCTGCTCGCGCCCTGCGCGCTCGTGCCCGCTGTCCCACCTCCCCGGCTCGCTCCCTGCGTGCGCGTGCACGCTGTCCTGCCAACCCTGCTTGAGCCCTGCGTGCACATGCCCGCTGTCCCGCCGCCCCTGCTCGAGCCCTGCGTGCGCGTGCACGCTGTCCCGCCAACCCTGCTCGAACCCTGCGTGCGCGTGCCTGCTGTCCCACCAGGCGGCTCACGGCCTGCGCGCACATGCCCGCTGTCCCGCCACCCCTGCTCGAGCCCTGCGTGCGCGTGCGCGCTATCCCACCGCGCAGCTCGCGGCCTGCACGCACGTGCACGCGTCCCCGCTGTACCGCCGCCCCGGCTCGAGCCCTGCGTGCGCGTGCCCGCTGTCCCACCGCCCCAGTTCGTGGCCTGCGCGCACGTGCCCGCTGTCCCACCGCCCCAGTTCGTGGCCTGCGCGCGCGTGCCCGCTGTCCCACCGCCCCAGCTCGCGCCCTGCGCGCACGTGCCCGCTGTCCCACCGCCCCAGTTCGTGGCCTGCGCGCTCGTGCCCACTGTCCCGCCAACCCTGCTCAAGCCCTGCGTGCGCATGCACGCTGTCCCACCGTGCGGCTCACGACCTGCGCGCGCGTGCCCGCTGTCCCGCAGCCCCTGCTCGAGCCCTGCGTGCGCGTGCCCGCTGTCCCACCGCCCCAGCTCGCACCCTGCGTGCGCGTGCCCGCTGTCCCGCCAGCCCCGCTTATGCCGCGTGCTGCCCTGCAGTTCTCCGTGCTCTGGAAATGCCTCACTTTCCAGACCCGTGGGCACCTGCCAGCCAAGCGAAGGTCGCTTGGAGGCGAGAAGGCTGCTCCCGGAGCTGAGACCCCTGCTGGAGCTCACGGCGGGCATTTGCTGAGTCCCTGTCGCATCCCAGGCCGGGGTCAGCAGCGATGCACAGACAGACAGATGGCCCTGGCTGGCTAGTGGGGCACCGCGTCTACACCTCCCACTCCCGGGCACCCCTGCGGGCCGTGCAGGGCTGGAACCGGGCTGGGGGCCTCCCGCACGGGAAGCTCACCCCAGTTCAGCATGGGGGTCCACACCGGCTGGAGTTGGGGTTCAATCCTCAGTCCCTGGGGCTGCAAAGCAAACGCTTGACCCTCTGAGCTCCCCTGGCTTTCCCCAAGTCTCATCTCACTCTTAAAAAAATACTGACCTTAGTGTAAGTTTGTTGTTT